>OX376372.1:169704932-169887761 GCA_947369275.1 Nemotelus nigrinus
GATTTTAATACTAATATTCTTCGAACCTTAGTAATATATGTACCAAGGCATTATTTTCAAACTGCATACATCAGAATAGCCACAACCAAAAAGTGTAACACGACTACCGACCTCCACACAATCTTCCAGGATATTATTTCATCAAAGAACAAATCAAGCCTTTTGTGTGTTTCTGACAGTAGAACAGAAGATTTATGATGTAATATGAGTACCTCTTCGAAATTTTATTTAGTCCATTTTGATTTCCGTTCATAACGTTTTGAAGGATTTATGAAGGCCATGAAGAACTGGCCTATATTAATGGTATGTTGTTGTGCTTCCCATACTCGTATGTGTATGCAAGTTTGCTCTTGCTTCGAACGCGGCGGCATTATTACAGCCCCATTCAGCAGCCATCAGCTGTACAACGTATAGATACCCAGAGGCGTCCTAATTCCGTTCGGAACATGCCCGATTTTATAAGGGTAAATGGTTTTTAATGTTGTGTGTGATATTATCCTGCCTCGTATAGACGTTGCTTTTATGTCGCGTCACGTCAACCGTACCCGCACTTGATAAACGCGAATGGATTGCCGAATTCAATTTCGATACTCCTGCGGACCAGAAGCTAATAAAAACGAACAGACGAATTACAATTACATTTATTGATAATTTCCAGTTTTATTTTTATGATGCGGTTTTATGCGCTTCGGTATACGACGCTTGCGACGGATGGATACATCGACACTTTGAGATCTTGCTGATATTTGATGCGGATAGGATATAAACGAACAAAGCATCGTACTGATGCACTAAAAGCCATTTTATAGATGACATTCTAATGGAACTGTGATGTCGTTGTAGAAGAGAACGAGTACATTGAGCCCTGTTTTATGTGACGATGTGTACATTTGTAAGAATGGAGAATCTATCGGACAATTATCTGTAAAAGTCGCTGATTTTTGATTCCGTTCAGAAGCAACGAAACTCATGGTAAGTGGTTTGGATGGAAATTTAGGGCCATGAAATTGTAAGTGCTTGGAATATGATTCAATTGCTGTAGATGGATACGATGAACTATGATAAGATGTTTTATTGAACGAGCTGCATAAACATGGTACAATATAATTTATTACTGACTTTTTGATTGAAGACTGACGGAAGTAAATTTCTCGTTTGAAATCTGCTATCATAAATTAAGACAGGTTCCCCATCACATACGTATAATGCGGTATTTTTGATGTTACACATACATGTTAATTGATATTTATACATATTTTTGATAAACCTTTGTTACTTGGAAAGAATATTTACGATCATGGCCACATTTTTGTAACAATTTAAATATAACACAGGTCAAAATGTTTTTTTTTGTTGATAAAAATGTTCTTTTTGCGTTTCATTTAGCTAATTATTTATTTATTTAAGGATCAAAGATCCTTTAAACCAACATTAAAGTAGATAATATAACGGCAACTCAATTAATTACAAATCTATGTCAGATTTTTTTGATGCTGTCCGAAAGAGTTTTCTAATACGGGTTCTATGATACTAATCTTATACGTGCTTGAGCTGAAATATTCATAATATGACTATTGAAGTTCAGTGATGTGTCAAAAAGAGTGCCAAGGTCTTTAAAGGATTCTCCTAACTCAAGGGTTAACTATTTTGTAGCAAAGCTTCATTTCTTTTGAAAACCATCTATTTACATTTACGAATATTAAGTTCTCATTTGTTAAGGGGGGAAATACATGTAAAATGGAAAAGAAATTGCTAATTTTAGATTGACTTAAAATATATATATTGTTTATTCAGAAAATTTTTAATATTAAATCCTCAAAGTACATATCTTATAGTAAATGAAAATATTTTTTTAATAACTTTTCAACACAAAATGGAGGCGATGCGAGCAAATGAAAAAAACACATCAAAAACAGCCTCGTACAACTTAACGCCTTTTCCGAGAAACTTGCAACGTTCAGAGAAAAAAAAATATGCTAATGAGATCTATAATTCCTAGGTGAACCAATAAAATTTAGAAAAAAAAACCAAATTTTTACATTAATATTAGATTTAAAAAAAAAATCGATTTTTTTCAAAAAAATCACGTTTTAAACATTGGTAAACTAATTATTTTTCCGAAATTACAAGAAAATGTAGGTTCAACGATGAGATAATACTCTTTTGTACATGTGATATAAATTTTAGCCTAATAGGTTCAATATTTTTTGAGATATCTTGTACGGAAATTGAAAAAGTACTACTTTGAGAAAAGCGCGTTTAAAGTTCTAAAGCTCCACCGACCTGGGGAACGCCGCGCTGTCTATAACTGGCTATAACTCGAGAACTAACACGAATATCGCTTCAAAACTTTTTTTGGTATATTTTAAGAGTATTTCGAACACTTTGATGCAATAAAAAAAAATCGTTTTTGTTTTAGCAGTTACATGTATCTCCCCCCTTAAGTGGTCAATATTCTTAGATATTGCCAATATTGGACTGTAGCACACAGATATCATAATAAATTAAAAAGTTTTACAGTCATTTGCTAACAAAATGAATTCAAACTCATGAAAATAAGCAATGTATCGTTTATAAATTTTAAAAATAGTAAAGGTCTTAAGTGAGAGCCTTGTGGTTCGCCTGATGTTTTGGCAAACGACCGGGAAAAGTTGCAATTCAAGGTGACTGTTAGTAGTCTGTCTCGAATATAATCATCAAACGATTGCAATAAAGGTCCCTGAAAGCCAATGTCTTTTAATTTCCTAATAAGAAGAGCGAAGGTTAATTTAATATATATTTTCAGCATAAATGCACTTGAAGAAAAGATGCAAATGAATTTATTGCATAATTATGATAAGTGACCAAATTTAGCTGATTTGCCTCTAATAAGCTCATGCTGGTTAAATGAACCTAATTATTGGTGCCAATAAAGGTGTAATTAAAATCAACAAGCATTTCAAGACCTTTGCAATGGTAGATAGAATGCAAATCGGCCTATAGTTTCCCACATTAGCTTTCTCCCCAGACTTATAGACTGGAAAGTAGTTTAAGGATAGGGTCATTCCACGGAAAATCGACCAACGCTATTTTATCGCTATCGTCAGATTTCAATGAAATTTTCAGTGTGAATATAAGCAGTTGAGTTATGTACACAAATAAATTTTTTTTTTGTAAATATGGTACATTTGCAGAAATATGGCCTCTTAAAGTTTTTGAGAAACGTCGGTTCGTGTTGCAGTCAAAAAAATTG
The DNA here is from genome assembly GCA_947369275.1 of Nemotelus nigrinus. Lineage (NCBI taxonomy): Eukaryota > Metazoa > Arthropoda > Insecta > Diptera > Stratiomyidae > Nemotelus > Nemotelus nigrinus. Next base: position 169,708,165 of record OX376372.1, read on the forward strand.
CATAAGATCTTCTACTTTACGTAGAGCCTTCAAATATAGCTTGTTGGAAAGGATAAGGTGTAGATATTCTAGAAAAAATAGTGCAATAAACATCCTGGCCAAAAAGGATAAAAAGGATCATTACAGTGTCCTTTATCCTTGAATATTTCAAAATGCGCACCTTAGATTTTCTTTATTTTTTTATATATTGTAAACAGTTATATAAACTACAAATGTGCGAAATTTCAAAGTGAAGCTCGTAAAAGTACAGTCATGAGAAATTTTTAAAGGTCTGGAATGCTGTAACCGCTGAAGAAAATTTATAGAAAATGGTACCGAAACAAGGTAAAACTTACAAAATATGGTACGAAACAATTTTATGTTTTCAAAATAGATTTAAAAACTGTTTTGCAATGTTGGTTTAAGCCCGCAGAAGATTCTTATCTAGTTTCTAACGTAGAACGATCTGTATAATTCCATTGCTTATAACTAATACCACTCACGCAATTTTCATCAAATTTTTTTCACATGTACTAAGAACAACGGCTGATCCAGGACAATCCTGGCAGCTACCAATATAACAATCTGTTTGTGGAGGAGAGCATATCATCAGAGATAAAAAGTTCTTATAATTACCCAAGCTTATATCGGAACCCTTCGTAAGAAAATTTATTTTTGATCCTTTAATCACTAATTTATGTATTGTAAACAGTTATGTAAGCTACAAATGTGCTAAATTTCAAAGTGGAGCAACATTTGTAAGAAATTTTTAGAGGAACTGCCAAAGAAAATGGTACCGACACAAAGTGAAACTTACAATATGTATATGTATGAAATAACTTGAAGATCGCTCTATGTTTTTTTTTGCAAAATCAAGGTCTTAGATTCTTCAGTTATGGGTAATTATTGTTTATGATTTTATTTTTAAAAGGAATATTACTTCAATTTTTTCTGTAGCTAAAAGACCTAGCACTAGAAAATAAATTGTTTACAATAATTGAGAACATTCATTTGTAAGCAATCATAAAACAAAAATAAAGAAAGAAGATTCCTTTTCATTTACTAGCTGCATGAACCATTAGGATTGTTTTGGGTTTCTGCCACATATTATATTGTACATATATTTTTAATTACTTCCTATGTTTGTCTATTTTGTATATTTTTACAACTTCAAATTAGGGTTAATTGCAATGCCTGTAGTTTACTTTGATTCCAAGAAGATGCTTTCAGGGTATAGATCAGAAGTAGTTAAAGTTGACATGTAGACAAACAATTTTGTAAAATGGACATTCTAAGAAGAGAGTTAAAAAAAACTTTACTAGCGTACTGTACAAACATGTACTTAAAATAAAACAGAAACTACCTACAGAAGAAACAAAAAACAAATATCAAAGAAAAACTTTCAAAAGCTGCAGAAAAGGAAACAAAGTGTTTATTTTTATCACTTTTGCCGACGAATTCGTCGCGTGCCAAAGTAGTGTCCGAATTTCCTGACGCAACTTCATATATGATTAAAAAAAATTAAATGAGGCTATACTTCCCCGAAAATCCCTGGTCTCATAAAATCATTCTACTGCAGCAATGCAAACAGCAGACTGCCTAAATATTTCAATTTAGCGGAACCATCGGGAACACATTCTGCCTGTGTATGCGTTATACATCAAAACGTTAAATTAATGATTAAAGAATCAAAAATAAATTTTCTAACAAAGGGTTCCGATATAAGCTTGGCTAATTATAAGAACTTTTTATCTCTGATGATATGCTCTTCTCCACAAACAGTTATTCTAAGTACATGTGAAAAAAATTTGATGAAAATTGCGTGAGTGGTATTAGTTACAAGCAATGGAATTATACAGTTCGTTGTACGTTAGAAACTGGATAAGAATCTTCTGCGGGCTTGAAACAACATTTACAGTTTTTAAATTTATTTTGAAAACATAAAATTGTTTCGTACCATATTTTGTAAGTTTTACCTTGTTTCGGTACCATTTTCTATAAATTATCTTCAGCGGTTACAGTATTCCACAGCTTTAAAAATTTCTCACGACTGTACTTTTACGAGCTCCACTTTGAAATTTCGCACATTTGTAGTTTATATAAAAAATAAAGAAAATCGATTTAAGGGAAATAATATAAGGGAAATTTTATTGTTTTCAACAGTTTAGTTTTTTATATTTTTTTACCGTAAAGTCAAGTATTCCAACCCATTTAATATAAAATGGCGACAGTTTCCCAATTGTAATAGATGGCGCCCAACGTGGGACCATCGGTTACAAATGGTGGTTACAAAAAAAACTGTCGTGCATTCCGACTATCGAGTTTGTCATAATATTGTACGCTGAATTTACCTCGGAAATATTAGACAGAATTGAGTTCCTTGCGCGACGTTGACTAGTGTGAATGAGTTTGCTTTGATAAGACTAGTGTGAATGATGAAATTACCGGGAGCAGATGCTTTCGGCAGTGATAGATTTCTGGTTGGTATTTATTTTACTTAGCCTACTTTTCAAAAAAAACTTGATTGTTTCATATTTTTCTGTCCCCTTCCCTCCTTCTATGTTTATAGTTGCCTTTGCAGAACCATCTTAATTGGCTTTATTTCGTCTCTTTTTCCGCCCTTATCTTGAGTTACTAAAGATTTTATCATTAGACTTTACTTTATGCTTTGTTTTTCAATAAACTTCATTCTTGATTAACTCATTTTGTCTTCAATATGCGGATGACCTTCAATTATATGAAGCAATCAAATCTACGGACGGCTCTCACCAGCTGCAAGCTGATTTGCCATTGTCATTGGTATCAATCTAATTACGCCCCTTTAAACATAACCACCAGATGTCACACATAAAAATAGTGACCATGTATTTTTCTGTTCTTTGTTTGATGTTTCCCTGTCTTTGAACTGAATTTCGACCCTGACGCTTATGACGACCAGGGCCTCTAAAGTTTTTAGTTTTTTTTATTTCTTATTTACTAACATTTCTTTTCGTATGCTTTGGTTTTTGCCTTAGTACGTTGAATATGGGTGACAAATCTATTCCTCTTGTTTTCAATAAATGTCTGACACAATTGATTCGGTTTAGCATAAGTTTACCCGCTCATTCCTTTTTAAATTCAACATTTCTTACTGTCCCCACTTTCCTTGTCTTTCCATTCCCCACATCTCCTTTTTATAAATACGAAGAGCATTCATCGATGAGTGATTTCTCTTTGAAAATCTTTGAAAGAAGGTCTTTTCTGGTTAGATTTCGACTCAGAAATAACCATTCCAGAGGACTTTACACATGTGTCCATGTGCCAAGCTGGTTTTTTGACATGGCGAGAGTGATGTGGAAGAGCTTGGGCCCCGATTTTTATCGAGTGGAAATACAAATCAACGTACCTGCCCTCTTGCACTTCACTCCCGCCTACTAAAAAACAGACTTGGGCGCATGGACACATCTGTAAACTCCCTTTTATAAATAAAGCACGCAAGCCTACGCTGCTGTAACGGTATTTCGTCATCCATTTAAAATGCATGGGAAAAAGAGTGAAGGAATTCCGTCACGTCCAGTGCTGTCGTTTTGTGTTTTCGGTGCGCAGTAAATGGAAATTTTAAATTGCAGTATAATGCTTGAAATTGCAGTAGATTGATTTTCCCGTATGCATTCCCACTTATGTGTGGACTTACATATGCAAAAAATAAAACTATTCCCAATTACAAAAAAAGTATGTTCAGTAATTGCGGAAATTGCAGAAAAACTTAAATTTTTACAAAGCTACTCATGCATATATATATATATAAATTGAATTTGATACTATTGAATTCCAATTGGTTGTTTGGTGAAAAATATATACAAATATTCATTAACTTCAGCTATGTCAGATTAAAGATAGAAATGCGGTACATATTGCTGTGTACACACACTAAAATTCACAGTATTATTGAGGAAATTCTTGTGTATTGTGATTTAAATGCTAAGTGTATCAACAGTTTACAGGGAAAATACAGCTTTTTGATTCTATTTTAAGCTTGCAAACAATTTCCTTTCTCCGTTTTCATTAAATAAATTTGCGAAAAAATTCTTTCAACAGTTCACTACTATATGGTAAGCTTAATAAGCTTGACACAATTTTTTTACTTTTGGAAGCATTGGCTCGTTGGAAACATTTTTCAACTTTAAAAACTTTTCACCAAAATTCTTCAATATCCTCTTCTGCCTCTATATTTAATTCAGAAAAATCCAAATTTATTAGCATCCTCCATTCGTTATCTAATTCTTCAATCACATCGTAGTGTGTTATATTTGGGGAACGTTTAATTATATCTGTCAATGAATATCCCTGCTTTTTGGGATATATGAAGCAACCTCATTAAGGTCAAATCTTTTGAAAATTTGTTTGGTCAGCGCTTGATAATAATTTAAGCAATTTATTTTTATAAGGATTTGATCTTCATCATCAATATCACTCATTAATATATGCGCTTATGCGCCTATATAAATATCTTTCAATTCCATCACTGAAAGAAAAATCTTGGTAAAATCAACAATTTTCCTTAGTTGTTTTTGCGTCAACTACGGGCTATAGTTAAAACAACCATAAAAAAATAGTTGATTACTTTTATGCACCATGACGCGTGGTTGATAAACAACGTCCGTGGTGCAAAAAAAGTAAGCAACCACAAACAATGGTATTCCAACCATATACATAGTACGAAATATAGGCAGGGGAGGCGTGAATGCCGCAGTTGAATTTGGTGTATTACAATGCAGCGACAATGTCGCTGTCAATGCAATCAAGGCACCAACCAAATTCATTTTTTTTTCTTTTGTATTGCTAAATTCTGTTGTACGAGGATTAGGTTCGCCAGACCATTCAACCTAATTCAATCAGATTTACTTCAACCTAGTGGTGATGCCAACCTATGGTAGGTATCACCGCTAGCAGTGCGGCAAAATTAGAAATTTGGCAAATTCTGCCGCTGCCGCAAATTCTGCCGCTGCCGCAAATTCGGCCGCAGCCATTGTGCGCGTTACCATACAAAACAGTGCATTCTAATTTTTTGACTGCGCTTTGCCGCAGCCCACTGTTTTGCCACAGCGGAAAACGCTGTATTCTGAACAAAATAGCGTCATGCAACGTAATATAAAGGCTTCACAGCATAACATGAATATGAATTATATCGAACAGCAAACCGAACACAATTTTGCCATGTATCATATGAAACTTCTATGATAGAATAGGAGTATGAGTATGAGGAGTATGAAAAATCAACAGTTTTCCTTAGTTTTGCCATCAACTAGGGCTATAGTTAAAACAACCATAAGAAAATGGTTGATTACTTTTATGCACCATAACGCGTGGTTGATAAACAATTTCATTCGGAGCATGAAAACCGTCCAAATGTTGAAACTATTCTACTTTGCGTAGAATAATTCCAAAGACTTTGCTCACTGAATTACGTTTGTTGAAATCAACTATTGCAAAGTAGTTTAAGTACCATAAAAACTGTTGATAATTCGAAACGTTGAAGTTTTGAGTGAATTGATGAATATTTTCTATTTATCAACTAATTTTCGTGGTTATGAAACAATTAAAACAGTTGATTTCATGAACGTTGCGATATTTTTTGTATAACCAGAGCCAACTACTTTTATATCGTTAAATTAACTATATTAACATAGTAAAAATAACTATTTTCCTTAGTTCATTTAACGATTTTGAATGAATCGTTGCAATACTATTAAAAATAGTTGAATCAACCAAGAGTTTTTCTTTCAGTGCATAATCTGCTTATCTTTCAAAGATGTGCTCAATAACACTTCGTTCAAATATTCTCTACGTACGAAATTTTACAGGATAGTTTTAAGTACATTTATATAGTAGGAACGATTAAATGAAATTTAGGAGTTTCCGACTGAAATTCAGCATTAATTTTGCTGGTTATATTTAAAATATAAGATAAAAATGTGTAATAAATTTTGTTCTTGAAATTTAAATTTTGACCTACTTGCACAGCTAAGTCTGAATTTCTATCAAAATTTTTTACTTGTTATATATTGATGTAAAAGCTCCCACTGCTCAATAATTCGATTAACTACTTGTTCCAATGCAAGCCACCGAGTAAACGATGTTTTCAAAATCTTGTGTACCTTAACATTGAAGTATTCCTGCAGCTGCTGAAATTCGCTGGTTCGTTTTGGGCTATGCGAAATAAAAAATAAACGTTTCTTGCTAGATTTTCTATATTTGACGGCAGTTTTTTTGCAGCTGCTGACGAACACAAATAAAGAGAATGGCAATTACATCCTATAGTGTATATGTTTGGCAATATATCCTTAAACATTCGTTTGATGCCACTTTTTTCATCCATCATCACTGCTGCATTGTCAGCCGAAAATCCAATAATATTTTCAATTCGAATTGAATGTTGGGCCAAAAATGAAATGACGGAATCGAAAATTGATTTCGCATTATATTCTCGCAAAGCTATTAGTGCTAAAAATCAAGCTTTAGCTTTTCCACAAGCAAAGTCAAAATATCGACATGTTAACGCCAAACTTTTAAAGTTTCTGCAACGTAATTCACACTTTCAGGTAACATTGCATCTTTAATAGTTTGGACTGATTTCGTTTTCCCTAATTTGATTTGTTATGCTATTTCAGAATCTATAGCTACTGATTTTATCAAATCGATTAGCACTGGAATTAAAGCAAATGGCAGATTGTTTGAGATCACACACATAATAATTCTAAGCTCTGCCATTTTAAGCAAACTTAATCTTTTCGTAGCTTCCACGTTACTTTTCATGTCTAACAATTTTGGCTGACTCTTTGAAATTTTGACATTTTTCGGTGCTCTCCGCTTTCACCGTGCCTTCGCAAAGTGACAAAGTGACAAGTTTCCATTTTTCTCACTCATCCATTCAAATTTATCCTTCCAAATACTTCTATATTACTGTTCGTATTTCGGTTTTTTTCGCAGTCTGAGCTTCATCACTACTAGGACATTTGAATTTTTTATTTTTTGTTTTAATTTTTTTTACAATAATTGCATATACCTCATATCGTCATGTAAATTTATCGTGGATCTATCATCAGTTCAGACTGAAAATTTCTCGTCCTATATTTATTGACTTACTTGTCCATTTTGCTTTTTATCACCAATTTCACCAAAACAACGCTTCCTCACTAATAACCACCAGATTGCAAAAATAGTTGTCATATGACTGTATTAAGAGAAGCGCATTCTACTGCTTCGCACGTTACTTTGCAGTTTCGTGCAGCGTGCAGTGAAGACTAGGCAGATGTAGATTTGCTCGTTATATTAAATGTGCAGCGAATCTGATAAAATGCGGTAGATGGCACTAAAATGCAGTGTTGTCATAGACTCTATCAAATTGCAGCAGAAATACTGCAATTGCAGTAAAACGACAGCACTGGTCACGTCTAATTTTTTTGTATAACTTCCTAGAAAGGAGTACGCAGTTCGTGCCGGAATGATGTCAGAATTTTAGTGTTGCTCTTTACTCGTAGGTGGCTCTGCAGCATAACAGGAGAGTTTCCATCGCCTGGTTACGGAATTAAATGATCTGCTATTCATTTCGTTACGGAAAGCGACAATTTTGGCCATTCTCAACGCACGTCGGATTTTAACTTAATTTATTTTTTCAATAGTTACGTCGCCACTTTCTGCCGACAAATTTACTAATTTGATGTATAGGATAATTCTAGCAGAACAAGAGACAGTAATGGTTTTTCAGGAGAGATGATATTTTTTATGCATAATTTTACTTGGATACAGTTGAATTTCCTGGTTGGTTGATTTAATTAGTCAATCTTTGGGAAGCTTTGAGCACCGCATGTGTACGAAATATGAAATGGATGGATGAAAATAATGATATAAGTCTTTCCCTGCTTTATTGTCTTTGATTTGAAATTGTGTTTTTGTCAGATTATAAAAGGTGGCATCTCTGTGGTACTGATGTAAAGAAGATATATTTTCAATAAACAATTATCAAATCGATTACATAATTGTTAGTATAGTATACTCTATAGTTTAGGCTTCTAGTTGAACCTCAATAATGCCAAAAAAATTTCAAAATTTTCAAAAGAATCAAAAGTCGTACTTTTTTTTGAGGCGTGCTAATTCACGATTTTTTTTACTTTTTTTTTCTTTTCTTCATTCAACTAGAGGATACATGTTTAATAAACACAGTCCAACCCATTTTTTTGATTTCAAATTGCTGTAACTGATGCTTAAAATCCCGCCGATTGATGTCTTTCGCCGCGAGGGTCTCAGTAGATTGGTTACTACGGCGGCCATTTTGAAAAAAAATTAAATAAAATCAGATTCTTGTATTTCAATATGTAATGAATAAACATGATCACTTTCGAAACGATTCATTTATTCCTTCTCTTTTAAATAAGCCTCTGAAAAACGGTCTAAATTCAGGCGTTTACATGTATCGCCGGCCTTAAATATATTACACCTTTCATCAAAATGCATGAAGAGTCCGTATTATTTTCGCTAGACCTAGCGTCATTGTGTTAAGAAAACGTTCGAGTGGTATGAAAGCAGCCACGTCAAGCCAAGTGCGAACCCACCAAATTGTCCTCAACTTAGACTAACAGAACGATCAATCATCATCATCATCAACGTGGCACAACAGCCCGACGTCGGGCCTTGGCCGCCTGGTAATAGAATAATCCGTTGTGTGTTTGCGTGGTCGTCGTTGTTGATCCGTCCAATCCGAGGCTTTTGTTCCAGGTTTCTTGACAGAGGAAGTTTTTACAAGGATGAGTTGTCGGCACATCGCTCAACCATTTCCATGGGGGGCCACGGAGATAGTTGCTTTAGGAGACTTACCTCGTGCCAAAGTTCACACAACTATGTTGCAGGTCTGACAACGTGGCTAATCCTCCCTAATGACCTGAGACGCTTAGGTGTAATTCAGCCATCAGGCTGCAACTATACAATTTTTACTGAGGATAGAGTTACCTCGATACTGAGCTCAAATGAAAAGAGTATTGAAGGAAAGCAATAAAAAAGCTAAAAATGTATCTGAATTTAAAAACAAATGGAAAAAAGCATACAAAAACGTTAATCAGGCTTCTGTGAATAACTTGATGTCGGGCCTCAATTGAAAAATTCAAAATTTTTACCCTAAGCGACAGTAACGTTAGCAAAAGTAGTTTCGGTATATTTTTAATAAGCAATCTATAGTAAAAAATAGCCCTACTTTCCTAAGCTCAAAAGATTTCATTTTATATACTTTAGTAAAAGGGTCAAATTTTCTGGTACAGTCCTTCTTACTTGTGCTCATTGTTGTGTGGTTAGAACTTCAACACTTAGGACTATTAGTCCAAAATGACCAAAATCATATTAGCTGGCAGACTTATCCTAACTGTGCAACCAAAAATCTGTCAAATTTGGGCTATGTGACGATCAACCTACTCTAAGAATTTCGATTAAATTTGATGTCTGCATCGAAAGTGTTGTACTAGGACGAAAGTGTTTTTCGTTTGGCGATATTTCGAGATGGTCCCGCAACAGGATTACCAATTATTTTTCAGATCTGGTCTGATCCTGTGAATTGCAGCTTGATCTGATGATTTGGTCGTCAGTTTCCGGGGCCGCAAATATCAGGTTGTTAAAAAATAGGTAATTTGCTGATTAATTATCGTTGCTGTGGGATGCGATGTTTGGAGGATTTTAAACCGACAGAGAGGACAAAACTTTACATTTATCAACTGTTTGTATTTTTCGCAAAGAGTGAAAATGTTTCAGGAGACTCGACGATTTGAAGTTCTTTTCACGTGCTTACTATAGATATAGGGATTCCTGCACATTGATAAGAAACGACACACGCATATTGTTAATAACACAAGTTTAAAACAATAATTTTTGTTTTCCCCAAATTTATTTTTTCCATCGAAAATCCTTAAAATTCGTTAAAATGCCTGCCGCCGTCGAAGGGTTAATGGGTATCCAAAACTGAAAATGTGCTGAGTACTTGTCCGGAGCCTAGAAAATTATTTACGATTCTTAGTAAATCCCTTTTACTGACAATGATTATTGTAATATGCAACAACAATTACAAACAATGCAGTTTAGAAACAATACAGATTCATATATATTTTTATTTAACATTTGTGTTTATACGCAAAAGTTTTTTTTATAGCTACGAGTATATAGTGTAAAAAATTGAAATAAATAAATAGCAAATCATTTTTCTTATTATAAACATCGAACCCTAAAAGATCAACACAATTTTTTATATTTTTAAAACTTGCACTTTTTATAAGATGTAGATATGGCCTGAAACAACATTTAAAGTGACTCCTGTGATTTTCTCAGTGGCCAAACATCAGACATGTCGTAATTTATTGATTTCCCTCAGACCAAACAACATATTCATCGAGTATTCACGGTAAATAATGTGATTGGTCTCAACGCATGTTGCATTTCAAAGTCATTGCACAGCCATTACGTGTCAATGACAACATCATCAATGATAATATCTTCGGAAAGTGTTATTTCATATATTTCATGGATTTTCACAATTTTGCGGAAAACATTCACCATAAAACAGGCAATTTAATTGATCTATCGAAATGGAAAGGTAATCGAAAACGAGTCTGCAAATAAAGAGAAGAATGCTTTCGATATATGTCAAGTTATCGTTAGCATTCGGGGATTTTCGCAACACTCTTAACGTGGCCGAGCTGATTTCTTCATCCCATAAAATACGACTTTTATGTTAGTACTGAAAAGAAATTAGTTGAGCATAAAGTTTAATGTTTCGGTATTTATTGCAAATTTTTAATTAAACATAAAACCGTGCAGTGTTCAGCGTAGAAGGACAATCAAAATTTTAATTGTTGAATAGTTTGAAATCGACTCAACATTTGATTTGAACACTTTATACTGTTAATGTCTTATGTAACAATGCGCTTATAGTCTTATGCAACAATGCGCCTATTATGCATCTAAAGTGCGTGCGTGAAGTGAAGTAGCTTCCTCCCTAGGTAGGAAATCAAAAGGTGAACTGTGAATGCTTGCAAGTAATATCATCTTACGTAAAGTTATCCAACTCTTGACTAAATTTGAGAGCTGCTTGTGGTAACGTACTTTAGTTCTTCCAGAAATTTCTCAAAAAGCTACCTTTTCACTGAGTAAATTTTTCTTCAACATTATATTTTTGTATCTTCTACAGATAGTACTCTCAACTGAAGAGAGCCACTTCCCTCAATTACGTTCATTGTACGGTTTCGAAAACAAACAAAGTAGGACGATCCTACAATGCCGGGAATTACTTTCAGTTACTCAGCATGGCTCTCAATTGACTTTTATCCAAAGAAAAACAATTCTCTCGCAACTACTTTCATCTTATGTGACGAAAAACGTGCTTGGTTTCAAGGAAGAAAAAAACAAACAAAATGAAGCTTCAAAGAACCGAGAAATAAAAAAATGATGTGCTTGAAATAAGAAGCTTTTGATACTTTTTTTTCTGCATTTATATCCTCGAAATTATAGCATATTCTTTCGCTTAACTTCTTGTTGCATTCACCACTAACCACTTTCCGCATTCATCGTCGTCTTCGTCGAAATTCTGTAATGGCTGTCGACTGAATTAAAGGAGGAATTTCAGGGTAATTGAACAAAAACAAGAAAAATTCTTTCCTATTGTGTGCACTCAACATGATGAGAATTGCTCGACAATTGTAAGAGATCCGGTTGAGTGCGATATGAAAAGGGGGCCTGGTTTAAATTCTGCATATAAGTACAGAATGCGAAGCACAGGTTCAATGCAGAGCATTAGCCACCGTCGAGTACGTGCATTCCATCCCTTTTTATTTGGTTTTCTCTTTCTTGTTTCTACTTTGTGTGAAGTTTTTCTTTCAAAGAAGACTGACGAATAGAGGCAGGTAACTAAGTGCAGTTAGCCTGCATAATGAATTCAACCCTAAAAATATATTAGTCGGTAATTTTCTTTTACACTAATTGAAGGTGATTTTTGATCAAAGTACAATTTCAAGGAGAAGTCACAGTGAATACAAAAACGGTTGGCTTTTGTTAATTGAATTCTGAAATTTTTTAAGTGTTTTTTTCCCCGGTATGATCACGGTTGGATTTGAACGAGGCACTGCGCATACTACCTTTCGGCTGCAGAGAAGTTTTTGAGATGGTGTTATATATTTGCTGTTTTTATTAGATAGTCTTCAAGTAGCTTATGTACGCCTATAGTTAGCTGTTTGTACTAATTTTCGAAGAAAATTAGTATTAAACTCGCTTCGCCGAAAATTCGTGATATATATATATATATATATATATATATATATATATATATATATATATATATATATATATATATATATATATATATATATATATATATATATATATATATCAGCAAAATTATTAAGGGAGATAATCTCTGGAGTGGCCAATTCGATTGAGCTGAAATTTTCGGAGAACATAGATGTATATAACAGGTAGGTCCATGACTTGCTAGAATTCAGATATCTTAAACCTTTTGACGACGGCGGGCATTTTAGTGAATGTTCATGTGCTCCTGTATTTCCAAGCAGTGTAAATTTTTGATAAAAAAGTACTGGGAATGAAAACTTATTATGTTTTTAATTTGCTTATGATAAAGAGTTGGAAATTTTAAACCTTGTGTAGGCGCTAAGTGCCTAAAAGTAGGCAAGGAATTTTTTCAAATTTCGATTTGTCATAACTTCTAAGAAAAACAATGGATCATCGTGAAATTTTCAGAGCGTATTTATATAGACTAAAATTTAGCACACATGGCCTTTCAAGACTGTGCCGGCAACTCTGTAGCTACAGTAGGCTCCTGAACAAAAATCCTTCAAATCATCGACCCTCCTGAAAAATTTCTGATTTTTCAAAATAAATTCAAATAATTGATAAATTTTGACTTTTGCCCACCAAGTCAAATAAAAACTTTTAAAATTCCCCCGTAAACAAAAACGGCAACCCGTGATCAAATTACCTCTATTTTCAGCACTCAAAACTTCTGTTGACGAGAACTGACGATCGCATTATGCGATCAATATGAAATTTACAGATTATGTTGATATTAACTAGGACCAGGTCTGATAGAAGTGATTTTGAAATACGGGTAACATTGGGGCAGTGGTGCCATTTGGAAAAACCGCTGCGAAAAAAAACTGATTTTTGGCCTATAGATTCCGATTTAGCTACCAGATTTTAACAAAATTCACGCAGTAGGTGAACCTTACTTTAAGATAGATTTCATAGAAATTTAGTTGAAAAATTAGTATAGAGTCGCCAGCTATGGCAATTTTTTGTCTCTTAAGTATTGTAAATTTGCTCAGGAAAATAAAGATTTTTTCCCTATAACTTCCGATGCAGTAACGAAATCAAAATGAAATTCATGTGATAAGTATATCTTGTTGCATTTCTTATTCTGTGGGAATATCGTTGAAACAACGTGAAAGCGTTGCCAGCTATGATGAATTTCGTAATTTATTTACATTCCTTTATCGAGCGATGTTGTCATAAAATTTCCAAATGGGAATTATTCTGCAATGACAATTAACAACAAATATTTACGTTTCAATTTAAAAAGTTTGCACGGTAGTAATCCTAAAATTATATTCACTCCTATAACTTACAGTGCAGTCATTCCATCGAAACGAAATTCATAGGGTGGGTTTAACACAACGTGAAGCAGCTATGGTGCTAGCACATGATTGCCAGCACCAGACAATTTCGTAAATATTGCACCAACAGATGCTTCCATTTTGTATTCATAAGCAAAGCATTAGAATAAAATAACCAACCGATATTTAAATTTTCCGAGTTTCGGAAATTTTTTGGATGGCAGGCCCAGACATATTTTAATCGCTGAAACTTTCAATGATATCCTTGGATGAAAACGAAATTCAAAGGATAGGTTGATTAAACACGAGCATGTTGTGGTAGACTTATTGCTACTGTGTTGGACAAATGTTGCCAGCACTGATCATTTTCATCATTTGTGTTATAGGAAATGCTGTCAGAAAATGATAATTGTTCCTTTGAGTAAGAAATAGTTGATATGATACTATAAAGAAGTGTATAACGTCTTCGCACACTTTTAAATCCCTCAAAGATAATTTCTTCGAAAATTAGTTTTCAAGCGGTTCTGATGCGCTAGACTGTTTTTTTTTTCATATATTTTATTCATAGATTTGATTCATTGATTCAAAGTTGTTCATGAAAAACCTTGTTTCTAAGCAGACCGTTGTTAGAACAATACGAAAAAAAAACATCGTCAAAATTTACAATGTGTCCCAATGTTGCCTATTGTATCTTCAATCATTCACTGTAACATTAACTATATCGACATTTGTCAAAGCTAACTCAAACGACAAAAATATATTTTACAGGAAATTTTATCTATTTTTCAAAATATCCAACAAAGTTTCATTCCCACACATATGCATTACGATTTATTTACTGATTGAACTTTCCGATATTTCTCCTATCGCTTTTTTGTCATTGTCCTACATTTAAATCCATAAAGCACTTGCTGCGTTTGAACGTACATTCAAATTTCCACATTTCAGCCACACGAAAATTACAAATAGATTTCTGTGTGAGAATGTCAATGATAGCCTCCAAATTATATGCAATATTAATAAATTTTTGCAATGATCGAATGATTAATTATATGTCGTTACCCATAAATTGCAATTTGTATTTGCAAAATTAAACAAGTTAAATTACAAGCATTCGTAAGCATCTTGATAATAAAGTTGTTAAGATGCCGTTAATATCACACGTTTGTGAAGTGAAAGGTTAGCACATTCCATAATTAAAATTGTCAAGCTTGTTTCATCGATGGAATGTCGCACGAGTATTATGTAACAAATGTGAAGGAGAAAAATTGTAAAAATAATCATTTGGACTTTTTTCCTTTTCATAGACTAACATTTGCATAGAGACTTAAATGTTCAAGTGTAAGAAATGTTAAAATAATGTTTACACATAAAATAGTGTGTCTGCTTTAAAATTAAAATTTCGCCAGAAGATAATATTTTTTAAACAGTTGAACAGAGAACCTTGTTTCATCTTCACATCTTCACTTTGTCCGGTCGGGTCATTGGTTGCAGTTAACTCAGTATGCCGGTAATGGTTTGTATTTTTTTTACTGATTTTCGAAGAAAATTAATATTAAACTCGTTTCGCCAAAAAATCATATTTCTTTATTTATATATATTTATATATTCATATTTCTTTATTTCCTTATATCTATTCAAATTTATATATATATATATATATATATATATATATATATATATATATATATATATATATATATATATATATATATATATATATATATATATATATATATATCATCAAAATGATTAAGGGGGTAGGTACACTTAGAATTTGGAGAAAATCGATTTTATTTTCCTTGCATTTTCTAAAAGTAGCATATTTTAAAAGCATTCTCTGCAAATTTCAGACGAATCTGACAAATCTATATGGAGATAAATAACTCTGAATGAAGTCGTCTCTAATGCATTAAGCGTTTTTTGCATGCTTTAAAAGCATTTTTCTCGAAATTATGTTTTCGAAGTTGGTGATCACTGAAACTTGAAAACGGCTTTATCGATTAGCATGAAATTTTCTTCACTTATTTTATATGTAATTATCCTCCGGATAAAAGAAGGATTTTTCGATTGGACAATATTTTTTTTTCAATAGCCGAAAATGTGAGTGAAATTTTTTGTCGAAAATACAATTTTGAATTTCAACAACCGCCATTTTTCCAAAAATCAAAATCTGCCAAAGTCCTTCGTTCATCCGGAGCACTATGTCACTAACAACAATCTCCGATTTGTTTTTCTTTCGGATGATCCAGTGACAAGCTACAGTGGTCACGGCAAAACAATTTTTTTTTGACCCCTCGAAAATTTACTCTACTTCGACTAATTTTCAAACTATTGCTTTAAAAAAATTAAAATAGCTTCTACAAATATATTTCTTTCAAGTAAAAAAATATTTGTTATTAATTATTTTAATGTGTGTCTAAAAAATATCCTAAAAAAGAGCTTTTTTTGGACGTCCCAAGTGTATCTAACCACTTAAGGCAGATAATCTCTGGAGTGGTCAACCCGATTGAGTTGAAATTTTTGGAAGACATAAATGTATAAAGTGAGTAGGTCCATGACTTGTTAAAATTAAAATACATTTAACCCTTTGACGGCGGCGGGCATTTTAGAATTTTCAGGTACTCCTAAATATTTCCATGCAAAAGTACATTTTGTTTAAAACAAGTATTGGGAATGAATACTTATTATGTTTTATGCTTGCCTATGATAAAGAATTGGAGATTTTAAGCCGTGTGTTGGTGCTGAGTGCCTAAAAGCAGACAATATTTTTTTTTTAATTTTGATTTGCCATAACTTCTGACAGAAACATTAGGTCATCGTTAAATTTGCAGAGCGTATTGACGTTGACTAAAACTTAACACACATGCGTTTTCAAGTTTGAGCGGGCAATCCTGTAGCTACGGCACACACGTGAAAAAAAATCCTTCAAATCAACGACCCTCCAGATTTTTTTTGCTTTAACAAAAAATTCTACTTGTTGATAAATTTTAAAGGCCCCATTCACGAGCAGTCCATCAGTCCAAATGGGCTGAGGCCAGGACAAAATCTCACCGTGTGTGGAAAAACTCAGAAGGGCTCATGGACGCAAGGAACCAAATTGGATTTCCAATCAATCCAAAGTCCATGAACTCAGGCCATCGGGCCATTTTTTCGCTCGACCGTGTTTGGGGAAATAGTAGGCCGAGTTTGGACAATCAAAAAAATGGACTAGTCGTATGTGTTGAAGCCTCAGTCCAAACAACGTGGCAGTCTTGCTTTGCACGCTGTCTGTGACAAGCTCATTGACTGCTTCTGTGATTATTTTATTGAATCGAAAAATGCAGCATAATGGATTGTTTTAGAAGTTATCGAAAAATATAGGTAACATGAATGTATATTATATTATTTGACCTAAAGCCTGCAACCGCTTGCTAAGAACCGCAAAGTACCGGTCAATCTTTCGTGAGGAGTGATAGTTTGCCTCATATTTGTATCCTTCCATTTGATAAATGGGGTGACCAACTTTAGCAACGTGTTATATGTCATATCACCCATTCTTAAATAATTTTTCCAATCAGAAGGCTCAAGTGTGAGTTCTTTCACCAAATTTACGGGGCTCATTTGTTTCCGTTTGGCAAGCCATCCTTTCGCAACTTCCTTTCTGGATTTTGTTTCTTTATGTAGATTCAAGTTGCAATTGCACATAACTACTCCATATGCTTCAGATCCATTACTAGATTAAAAATATTTTTTTCTTCAAGTTTATATTAATTTTTTCTAAATTAATGACAGAAAATGGAATGGACTGACCGGATCGAGGCTCTATCGTTAGTGGCGAGCTAAATTGGACTTCAACCAAGCGGATTCAAGCCAAATGGACTCAGGACATTTGGACTGTTCTTGAATGGGGGCCTTAACATTTGTCAACCATGTAAATTTGAAATTTTTGAAATTCCGAGTTGCACAAGAATGGCCACCCATCACCAAATTACCTCTATTTTCAGCAGTCGAAACTCCTGTTCATGAGAACTCACGACCGGATAAACTGATTGCTACGAAATTTGCAAAACGTAAGTATTAACTAGGACCACGTCTGATAGAAGTGATTTTAAAATGCAGGCAACCCTGTTGCAGTGATGCCATCACATTTTAACAAAATTCACTAAGTATTTGGACCTTACTTTAGACCGCATTTGATAGAAATAAAAATTACAATAGGATTGCTAGCTATGGTGATTTTTGTCTCTTAAATCTTGTAATTTGCTCAGCAAAATAAAGCTTTTTTCCTATAACTTTCGATCCAGTCATGAAATCAAGACGAAATTCATGTAGTAAATGGACTTTATTGTGAACTAGCTGTCGTATAAATTCCGTAGAAAAATCATGAAAAGGCTACCAGCTATGGTAGTTTTTGTAAATTTTTTGGCATTTCTTTACTAATCGATATTGTCATAAAATTTTCAAATTAGAATGATCCTGCAATGACAATTCACAACAAATATTAAGGTTTCAAAAATTTGAAAATTTTTGAGGGTGGTAGCCCTAAAAATCTTTTCACTTTAACTTCCATCGTAGTCACTCAATCGAAATGAAATTCACAGAGTGGGTTTAACTTAAGGGGGCAAGATGGTTTCCGAGGCCGAAGAAAAGCCGATTTTTGCGATTTTTTTCACAGCTTTGAGTGAAAATAATTACTAATTTTTTATAACACATTAAAGAACTATATTTTGAGAGTATATAGGAATTATTGTATAAAAAAATATTAATTATTTATCCCCTGGTGGCAATAGATCAAAGGCGCTTCGAAAAAAAGGCGCCGTGCGGTGCGTAAAACCTGGCCTGACAGTGTTATCTGAAATCAAAAAATCGAAGTGATTTACTTAATATATTAGTTTTTTTTTTGCGGATGAACGAAATTATATTGAAAAATTTGCGATTTCCGATTTTTGGTGCGGTTTTTAATTTGGAGGTACCATTTTCACATAAAAAATCAGCCTATGATTGCCTGTAAAAAATAGTAAAATTTTTTTTTTTTTTAAACCTTCGTTCATCCGCGAGTATTTACCATATTAAAGATGTCCGGCAAAGTTCATTGAGATCGGTGCATTAATTTTTGAGTTATGTTACGCACCGACTTCAAAAATGTAGTTCGGAGTTTCGAGCTAGACTGTTTCGGTTTCTCGTGGAAATATACCTGGCAGCACGATCATAAAATAACCGGTATCTCTGCGAGTTTTAGTCCGATTGACTTGAAATTTTCAAAGGATATTCCTGAGATATTGTACTTTCATACAAAAAAATAATTGAAAAATTTTTTTTGTTTAAGTTGGAAATCATCCTGCCCCCTTAGCTTGAAGCAGATTTGATACATTTTAGGCTCAGCACAGGATTGCCAGCACCAGGCATTTTCGTAAATATTGCAGCAAAAGATGCTTCCATGTTTTGTTAATAAGCAAAGACTTTCCGACTTTTCGAAATTTTTCGGATGGCAGCCCTAGACATAGTTTAATCGCTGAAACTTTTGATGATATACCTGGATGAAAACTAAATTGAAAAGATAGGTTAATTTTAGCATGAGCTTGTTATGGTAGACTTATTGCTGCTGCTTTGGTAAAATGTTGCCAGTACTGAACATTTTCATTTGAACATTTGTGTTATAGGAGATCAGGGGTTTTCTCAGGAATTTTTCGTGGGGGGTGTGTTCAGAATTTTAGGAGGGGTGTCCCTTTGGAACAAAGGACACAAAGTTCCTTTTGTGTAGGAAAATTGTCCATGTTAGGGGGGGTGTATGCACTTTCCAAGGGGGGTATTAGGGGGGTGTTAGGGGGGTGTAGGAAAATCTCTGTAGGAGATGCTGTCAGGAAATTATTTTTGTTACTTTGAGTAAGAAATGGTTAATATGATACTAAAAAGAAGTGTGTTCTTCGAAAATCTGTTTTCTAGCGGCTCTAATGCGCTAGGTTTTTTTTAAAATGTAGGGTTTATGAGAGTCTGGTGTCAAATGTCAGGCCTAGGTAATTGGCTGTCAGTTGCCAGTCTATCGTCTGGTTGTCAACATGAGAGTAGAAAACGTATGTGTAATAGGCCTTGGCCACATCTAACATGACCAGGCCGGTTGATTTTTGTTTGAATGAACCCTGTACTTATATCTTCTAACACCCTCGAGAGCAAGAGCTCAGTAGAATATAGTGTCTTGAAGCCAAATCGTACTTCCGATTCTTCCTCAATAATTTCGTTAAGTCGGTCGAGAAGAAGACGCTCCACTATTTCGGCTACGGTCAATATTGGTCTCCATTTTTGTGCAAAGTGAAAGTTTTTGCCTACCATGATAATCGCTATTTTCCAGGCCTCAAGGAAGCTTCTCGAACAAAAGATAGTGTTAATTATGTCGGCATTTGTCATCAATGTATTGTGAAGAAAGTGTGCCATCCATGAATTCTTATTAAGGCTGCTTATAATTTGTTTGACCTCTCCAAAGTTGGTTGGCACAGAGGCCAGAATTGGATCAACGGATGCAGAAATTTCTTCTTCCTCGGTGACACATCCTCTGGAGAGCGGTTTTCTTGGAATTGAGGCTCCAGTAACTCGGCGAACACCTCTGGCTTACCAGCGCTGTCAAATATCAGCCCATTTGGTCCGTGTATTGGGGCGAAAGTATTTTTATTTTTGCAGCGAAAATATTTGGTCATCCGCCAATAATTGACATCCCGAGGTTCCATGCTCTGCTCTGGTTCAAAGCTACCCAACTTCTCGTTACGAAACTGCGCGATCCAAAAGCTTATGATATTTGTAAGCCGGTTCTTATACGGGTCACTTGACTTACTAGCTCTTCTCTTCTATTCCTCCTCTATATGGAATCTTTTATCTTTCTTGTGAGCTCGTAAGGGTTAGTGGAAGTTTGAATCGTATTGTCCTCTTTTGCCAGCTTGATTTCTCCTGTCAGAGCGCTGATTGCTCTATTAATGCCGCTTTTGGTTTCGAGTGTTTTTTCGAAATGTACGTTCGCCATTGCGTCCCGGAAAACATTCCAATTCGCTCTCATGATCATTTGGAGAGGTTCGTCAATGAAGACATTATCTATAATGAAAAGTACTGGCTTATGGTCGGATAATAGTTCATCGAGGACAATCAGTAGCAAGTTATGATGGAAATGTTGCGAAAGTTCTATAACTAGGACATTACTATGAACTGTGCCAAAGTGCAGCGGTTTGTCGGAGAGATACAGGCTTATGCTGTTTTTAATGATAAAACTTTGTAGCTGCACACCAGCCTGATTACTTTGCACGTCTCCCCAGTGGTGGTGATAAGCATTTAGGTTTCCTGCGAGAAACACAGGACCTTTTTTTAGGGGGTGATATACCCCAAAATCACTACAAATACGGAAGAATTGGTGTGTACTATGATGGTGGTCGCTTCCATTTGTTGAAGGATGCGAGTTTGGAAGTCAAAGTGGTTTATGCCTCTTCTCACTAGAATGCAGTGCTTCCACGTCTAACTGATGATCTGTAGGTAGTAGTAAGAGTTGTAGAGGCGATGAGCTGGTTTTAGAAATGTTTCCTGGATGAGCATTATCTCGATTTTATAGTCATATAGGTACTACATCAGTTCTCCACGATTCTGGAGTTTGCATTTCAAGTGGGAATTTACATATGATCATGAATGGATATTAATGTTTGTTATTTTTAATATTTGGAACTAGGAATTTTGCAAGCATCCCTTTTATGTCCTTCATCAAGTTCTGGAATTATTTTTGAATATTGCAGAACAGTTGAGTCATGTTAGCCGGCTATGGGATAGTTGGGAAGATCCGCAGTGTTTTATATACTCTACCGAAATCATTTTCGAATTTTGGTAGAGTATCTTTTTAGATACTCTATCGAAATTGCGTCCCCCTTTACTTGTATATGTCGAATCAGCTCCTGCCAATTTTTTGATCTGGTGTCTCTAAAGACCCTTTTCTTTAATCTGGACCACATATTTTCAATTGGATTTGGATCAGGAGAATTACCAAGTCAATCAATCCACACATTAGAAATGTTTTCAAAGCTGTATGCGTCTTGGCACCATCTTGAATCAAAATTTATTCCTTTCTGTCCATAAATTGTTTGTGATTATTAAGGCATTGTGAAAAAACAGTGACGATATTTGTAATATTTTGTATTCAAAGCTCAACAAAATGAAGTTGGCTTTTCCGCGACTGCTCACTTCGCTAGCTACTATGACTTTTAAGCTAAATTTCGGGGTCTGTATCACAGGAATATTTGCGGGATTGCTGGCTTTAGCTGTCCTATTCTGTCAACGACTGGTCCGTAAAAAGAATGTTTGCACGCCGTGTTCGATCATGGGCATTGTCATCAGCAATTCCAAGGTTTTTCAGCTTTTGGCAGAAGTTCAACTATTCTCAAAGTAAAGGTTTGATGCGTTGGCTGTAGGTTTGTCGCTCCCAGTTAATGGATCGAATGTATCGCTGAACGGTTCACCTCGATACATTTTAGCTGCCTCCGGGGAGCTGTTAAGTCGTTTCCTCTCTGTTTTCGTTTCTACTTCTGGTTTGTATTCAGCCAATGCTCGAATCTTTCTTTTTCTTTTCTCTAGAAAGTACCGACGGCCGATCACTCGTTTTCATTTCGTTCACGTTTCCTTCTTCGACGTTGGAACATTTTTCACAGTGTCCTTATGGGCTCTCAATGTTTCACACATTCCGCTGCGGCTGAAGCCCAACTGATGCATACGTTGAGCTACGAGACGCTTTTGAATTCGACTTTTTACCTTTATCATTGCAAAGAAATTTGAGTTCGATACCTTGAAGTTTTCCAAAAATTTTCAAGTTTTAACAAATGGTCATTAAAATCAAGGTCCTTGGGTAAATTTTGTGTTTTCATATAGGGGGGTATATACTTCTACGTTGACCTATAGGTTTATGTCTTGCTTTTCGGAAGGAGAATTTCAGTCAGCTTCGAAACACCATTCTTCAGTTTGAGGAAAAAGACTTTTAGCGGAAGAAAGCTATGAGCGTTAAGGTCCCTCTTTATTTCCTCCAGTGTTAGGCTATAGAGACCTCGAGCCACCACAGGAAGAAAGAATGCGTTATATTGAATTTCCTTACCAATGAGGAATTTAGTTAGTTTTTTCCTGACCCAGTGGGGTAGCGGAAATCATATATATGCAAAGATAGACCATTTTGGCTAACCCGTATTCTATTCGAAGGTACTTAAGGGACTTGGATATTCAAGTCCACTTTTGTGGCTCCCCAATAATCACGGAGACTGTTAATTTGTGAATGAAGCACTCTACTAACTTCAAGCCCCTTTCAACCCAATAAGGGTTGTTGTGGGATTACTTTACTTCCATATACATATATTCAGAGCTAGGTTCACTCAAAGTTCTGTGCACGAAAGCACCTGGATTCAAATCGGAGACCCCACACACTCAAAACCAGTGGTCTATTTACTACACTAAGCAAAATATTTCCACTAAAATTCATGCCGTATCTGAGGTTAGAGGTTACAATTGATGTATAGAAATGAGGAGTGTAAAGTTCGGCAGCTCCCTTTACCTCCGATTTGACTCAGATATCTACTCATATGAACTCAAAGCCCGGTGCGTAATCGTGGCTGGGTTTGACTTATGAACCACAATGTTACATGGCTACTCAATCTTTTGTAATAAAATATTGGGATAATGCTCCTACTGTTGGCATGCTCTAAAAGCTAACTACCGAAGACTTTTTTGTCTCATAGGAAAAATCAGACTCGTCAAAACGAAATCTGAAGTGCAGTATTTGGAACAATAGCCACTGTTCTCACTTTAGACGCCTTTCTAACGAGTTTGATGTATATTGTGAGACAAGAAAGGGTTTGAAAAAAGAGTTGCACTAGGCCAAACTTTAAGATCAAGGTGGCCGACCTTTGGAGCCATCATCAAAGTTCTACGATTAGAATAAGTAATTATACAATTGTAATTATTTTACGATAGTAAATAAACTGAGTTCGAATCGAAAGAAAACCAGTTTTTCTAAAGTTCTCGTCGAATCAATGAAATATTAGGAGTGCAAACAATCAAGCAACTCAACCACATGACATAATCTGTTATTGATTGATTCGACAGCGATGACACCAGGTGGACCCTCTTCAGTATCATACCGTTTGCAAACTCTACCTACCTCTCTTTATCTCCCCCTCTCTTTATATCCCCCTCTCTTTATATCCCCCTCTCTCTCTCCCTCCCTTTCTCTCTCTCTCTCTCTCTCTCTCTCTCTCTCTCTCTCTTTCTGATGTATAAAATTGCATGTTTGCAATGCAAAAAGTAAATATTCATCAAACGCAAGAACAATGCCCTCTATATTGCAACTTGCAACGCATTCACTCATGTAATCATAATAATCTATCGCTGACTTGTTTTAGAGAAAGGACCCTTTTCCCATGAACAGTATTCATTGCCGTTATTACCACGCATCATCTTCCTCTCGACAATCTTTTCACGGACAAAAATAGTCACTTCTGCTTGAAAAGAGCATACGAGTTCCTGCATATATCAAAACGTGCATATATGTTTTTATGTTTGGTTAAGGGATTAAGGTTTAATATCCTGGTCGACACGTATGATGTGTTCAAACCTTCTCAAATATTAATAGAATATTTGAATATGTACGCGACACAGCGTGCAGTGGAGTCGCTTTGTCTCTTGTTCAAATAGAAAGTTATTTCTCGTCTTATCATCGGCAAGGATATGTGTTGCAGTCTGATAATACCGATATTTTGCAAGCTTTTAAGTTTGCTGCCATGTGCCAAGGGTGTGTGTCTGTTTACGGCGACGCATATATTGGCCATTATTATTTATTTGCTAGCCAACATGCCGGGCATAGCAACGTATCTTTACTGTGCTGTCTGAATTTGATAGGCCACGTGAAGAGCCGGCGACACTCCTCGAATAAATTGAAAGTCGTAAAGTCTGGAAATGCCTGAAGGATTGGCGAAGGAGATAGAATTGTAGTTTATGATGTCTCTGGGGCTTATTTACGAGGAAAAAACCGGCATCAATCACATTATCTAACAAAACCAGACAGAGTAAACTTTTTGTTTTCAAATCATATTGTCAGATATTTCAAACTCTGAAGCTTAGATTAAAAGAGTTTAAAGTCTTGTTCAAGTTCATTTTTGTTAATTTTTAATGGGTTGAATAGTTCTTTTCAAAAGTTCTGTACTTCATAATTTTTTCAGATCGTAAGCTATTTTGTCATGATATTTTCAATATAATATTCCCGTTCTAGTTTTCGAAGATTAGACATTTTCCCGAAACCTCGAAAGCCTATGTATCTTTACACAAATTTCCGCCATTATCAGTTCGGTAGGATTGACCACTTTTTCAGTATCGCAAATCATTTAACAGTGCAAGCCAACGCAAACACTACTTCTCTTTCTCTCTCACTCTAATACCACTAGATTTAAAGTCCTGAAATCAAATCCTTTAACTAAACACAGAACAACCAGAGCTAATTGAATGATGAAGCCATCGCTCTTAGGTTAGTAATCATAAAACGAGAGATACGAACAACAAGTTGGCCCGCAGCGAAATCTGCATGAGAGCCATAACTTACTCTCCACCATTTCACCACTCGTATCAGTTTGCCTCTTCCGCTGGCAATATGGCTCAGTCGAGCACGACGTCAAGCAATCCACCTCTTCGCAGAAGCATCAACTCCATCTCGTCTAACTTGAAGTCCTTAGTGCATGTGCTTCCTCGAGGACTATGAGACCATTAATGGCGGGATATAGCGCACATCCCACATCCAACTCATCATCGCGTCGCCATATAATCCGCACATATCGCGGTTACGCTCGCATGTTCGCAAGAATGCGCATAGAAAAATATTTTATAAGATTTATTGAAAAGCCATTTCAATTTTCTGATTGGCTGAAACTTGAAACTTGCAAGGGGGTTGCTGCTGCTGTTCCGTGCGTTTCGCGTCCGCTGCCGGCGAGCACTCTTGCGAGCCTGGAGTTCGAGGAGTCTCATGTCTTCCCGGCAATTCCGAATTGAACTGAAGCGTCTTTTGTTCGAAACCTGCTAATTAGTATTTACATCGGAGCATTGTATGACCCCATCATATGCCCGCTAGTGACGTACATGAAAGAGCTGCACGTACAGGAATGGGGGAAGCAATGGAAGAACAAGCACGGCACAATGGCCCTGAGAAGATATAATGAGTTTTTGCAAATGGGTACGTGTGCTGCACAAGGAACAAAGCCGCCATAAATGAGAGAAAAGAAAACATCCGGCTGCTGCAAGGATGAAAACAACCGTACTGCTACTATGAAAGCAAGTGCTTTCATACTTTCGAGCCAAGTACAATCGTTATGGTTACACACAAGACACAGCGGCTCGAGTACGAAGATACCGCAAAAAGGGAAGCAAGCCTATTTGCAAACCATTTGCCTACGTAAGATTACTCTCTTAGTTTGCTAGTTAAGACTACCTGTCGGTAAAATTGCATAAGCAGAACAGATGACAGTCACTTGTAAGATGCTTCCTCAAAATATGCTACAATATCCGTGCGCATTTAAGGGCCTTTTTGACAACATACAAAGGAATATTTGCTGCTTGTTTTAAGACAAGAGGTATCTTTGACAATTTTCTAAGATGCTCAAGAATAACCTGACATGGTTTCGTTTGATTTTCTTGCTTTTTGAACGCAGAAGTGCTTTTCAGGGATTAACCCCAGAACTGCTCTGTTGTGGTTTGTTCAAAGAACTGGAGCTGTTTGATGAAGTCGGTATATAATGAGTTCGAACTTTTACACAATACTTGCAAGACGACATATGATAGTAGATTATATTGTTATTCCATTAAATTAATCATAGATCTATTTGGTGCTCAAAATGTTTTTCTTTCTAAAAAAAAAAAAACACGCTGATTTAACTTACTTTCAGTTAGTGCTAGATTGGGTCAAAAATAAAATAAAACTGCATTCAAAGAACAAATTTGATAGATCCTGTTTACCGTTTTTCTTGTTTAAATGAAGTGTCTCAACTTGAATTATTTTGAATATAGTTTTGAAATTATATTTAGCTACTTTAAACGATGGTTTAATTTTGGAAAAAAAAGTAATTTCTTTAAGGTCTGAATTGAAGACATACCCTTCGAAAACTTACTTCAGGTCCAAACGGTAAAACTGTCAAAAAATATATCCAGATAAAAACAATTTAGTAACCGTTTGCAGCTGCTGGCTACTGAAAATCGTGAAAGTAATAACAGTTTGCACCATCCACAATTAAGTATATCCCATTTTTATTCTCGGTCTTCAACTGCGATCGACCCACAAACGCCAACAAATCAATTTCAACATTCCCTGACGACATAGCAATTGCTCTCCTTCACACAAAAGTTGTCTCACCTCATCTGACACCTTACAAAATTTAAAATAAACTCAAAGAAACTAAGCAAGAACATCTTACAATATTGGGAACTTCACTATCTTAAAAAAATCTAGCGCATCACAACCGCTAAAAACTGATTTTCGAAGAAATTGTCTTTGAGTGACCAAAAAATGTGGTAAGACTTAAGGGAAGGCTCTTTCAGATTCGGTCGAAAATAAGGCAAAGTTTGAGAATTTTTCCAGGGATAATGAAAAACATACGAAATTCTGGGTTTGATTATTTTATTTGTTGATCATTTTAAAATCGTTCAAAGTTTTATTGCGATGAAATTCAATGTGGTGGCTCCAAAATGGCGGTTCTCGTCTGCCTCTACACTCGGGACATCGTCCGGTAACTTCAAGTCTGCAGCCTCTCGTTGTAAGCTTATATCAGTCATAGCTCAAAGTCATTAAAATTTATGGAAATCTCTATGTCTCTATTATACTTAATAAGAATGAATTGGGACAAAAAGTTAAACAAATTATGGACATTTAAAAAAAAGTGCAACTTTTAACCCGGTTCTTTTTCACTTTGACCTGGATTAATAATTATGAATTGAAATTTTTCATGCTCATTTTAGCTATAAGACATACGAAAAAAGTATATTCTTTTGGGCAGATTTAGAATGAAGTGAGTCGGATCAATAGATCGACACCTGTGCTTGAAGTTATGATGAAATATATCGTTTCGAGAAAAACGCGTTTAAAGTTTTTTAACAAGTTTGCCTTGGGATAACTTTCTTGTTTGTTCAGTTATCACGACCAGTGCTAATGGTTATACGGTTTTGGGTTCGCTGATTACGAATCTGAAGTCAAATTAACAAAACGCAAGATGGCGGATCAAAAAAATTTCCATCTGCCAATTTGGACCAAAATATCTATATGAAGATTTTCGTGGTCGTCAATTTGCTCCATTATACTCAAATTAAGATAAAAGTCGGCTATTTCTGTGCCGTATAGGAATCCTTCCTCGACTTCAAACCGCTCCTGGTTGGCCTGCTCCGGCAGACATTGCGCGAGGCGTGTGTTTCGAGCAGCGGGCGATATTCATCGTTAAGGATATGCAATTTTCTGACGCATCGGCTATTTTTCGCATGTGCTGCCACCTAAAGTGTATTCCAACACGAACAATTATGCGATAGTACAGATCGTAATTAGTTCCGGTACATAGAAAGCCATCTGGGGCCACGCGGTGAATAAGCTATACCTGAGCGTTCTCCAGCGCGTGTGAGGTAGTTGCGTTTGAGACGCTCTAATGCGATAAATATGTTCCAGATCGGAATATCCTTTTGCACACATATTTTACACGTATGTAGCTGTCATTTTTTGTAAATCAAAAAAAAAATCGATTTGTAAGAAAAAATCTGAAAGAACCTCCCCTTAATACATTTTTTTGTAGTATCATATCAACCATTTCTTACGCAGAGCAATAAAAATCATTTCTTGACAGCATCTACTATTTCATAAATGATGAAAATGTTAAGTGCTCGCAGCACTTTTCCAACGAAGCTGCAAGAGGTCAACCAACCTATCTTTTGAATTTCGCTTTCATCCGAGGATTTCATCGAAAGTTTCAGTGATTTAACGATATTTGAAGCTGCAATTCAAAAAATTTTCAAAACTCGGAAAATATCTTTGTAAATGCTTTGCATTTAAATAAATACTGGAAGTATCTGTTGGTGCAATATAAACCCTGTGTTAGCAGCATAACCAAAAACGTACCAAATCTCCTTCAAGCTAAATTAAACCAACCCTGTGAATTTCGTTTCGATTGAGTGACTGCGCTGGAAGTTATAAGGGCGAAAATAATTTTAGGACTACCACCTGCAATTTTTTTGCAGGATCGTTAACATTTGTAAATTTAATAACAACATCGCTTAGTAAAGAAATGCCAAAAAACTACAAAAATTATTATAGCTGGCAGCCCTTTAATTTCGCTTACAATAAGACCCATTCACTACATGAGTTTCGTTTTAATTTCATGACTGCATCGGAAGTTATAGGGCTTACAAGATTTAGGTGACAAAAATTTTCATAGCTGGCAGCTCTATCCTAGTTTTTCAACGAAATTTCTGGCAAATGTGGCTATTAGTTAGTTTCAAGTACCGTGTGAATTTCGTTAAAAGTTTTTGACTGGATCGCAAGTTATAGGCCAAATAACATTTTTTTTCGTAGTCATTTTTCAAAATGACACCCCTGCCACAGGGTTGCCCGCATTTCAAAATCACTTCTATCAGACCTGGTCCTAGTTAATACCAACATGTCCTGTAAATATAAGTTTTGAATGCTGAAAATAGAGGCAATTTGGTGATTGGTTGCCGTTCTTGTGCAACTCGGAATTTTGAAAATTTTAAATGGACACGGTGGACAAAGGTTAAATTTTACCACAAATTTGAATTTTTCGTCAAAAAGCAAAACAAAATTTCAAGAAAGTCGACGATTTGAAGGATTTTTTTCACGTACCTGCCGTATCTACAGGGTTGCCTGCACCGTCTTGAAAACCCACGTGGGTATAGTTTTAGTCAACGTCAATACGCTCTGCAAATTTCACTATGATCTAATGATAAAGTTATGACAAATCGAATTTTGAAAAAGAATCCTTGCCTACTTTTAGACACTCGGTGCCCGCATAGGGTACATAATTTCAAATAGACAAGCATAGCACATAATTAGTTTTCATCCCCAATACTTATTTCTTACAAAAATATACTCTAAATCGAAACATAGGAATACCTGAAAATTCACTAAAATGTCCACCGCTGCGAAAGGGTTTAAGATATCATAATTTAAATTCGTCACTGCCTTAGTCCTTATATACATCTATGCCCTCGAAAATTTCAGCTAAATCGGACCAGCCACTCCAGAGATGATCTCTCTTAATCTATTTGCTGATATACATATATATATATATATATATATATATATATATATATATATATATATATATATATATATATATATATATATATATATATATATATATATATATATATATATATAACTCAAAACATAATAACAATATCAAAAAATATGAACGCCATTTTGAAGAAAAATGTTTGTTGCTTATTAAACAAGTTTATATTGTTACAAAGTTGCTGTTTTACATCTTAAAAAAACCAAAAAACCAAAAGTAATAACAAATTTCATATCACAGCTTATTTGATACAGTTTGATTGCTGTGAATTATAAGGTTTCAAGTTAATTTCAGTACTTCGTATGATAGCCCTTAACCTTAAGCAGGAAATCCTTGCCTACTTTTAGGCATTCAGCGCCCACATAGGGATCATAATTTTCAATTTTTTAGCATGGACAATCACAAAACATAATTAGTTTTTATTTTCAATACTTAATTTTAACGAAAATGTAAGTACTCTACACAAAAAATACCTAAAAATTCGCTAAAATGCCCGCCGCTGCCAAAAGGTTGCTGATCGTAACGGATGTCTATTAGCAATTTCAAAGTAAACAACTTTTGTTTTCTAATTTCGAGTAGTGATAACTTTGAAGAGAGTCATCATCTAAATTGAGTCCGAGTGAGAAGAAACAAAGCCGAATAACATAAATTTAATGCTTTTCTAACCCGGTTAGTTTTAATTTTTAAAATTGTCCTCAAAGGAGCAGTTACACCACCAAATTACAACTTTTAATAGAACTTTGGTAAATATGCGGGCAGTCCTGTGGCTATGGTAGCATTTTGAAAAATTAGGAATTCAATAAAGTTGCATTGAAAACACCATTTGAAAGAAAACGTGCACATTTTAATTTCAGATGCACTCATTCGATAAGAACAAAATTCATAGGACAGGTTGGTTTCAAAACACAACAGGTTTAATAGTGATTTGGAGTTTTTATCATTTATGTACTGAGAAATGCTACCATTCAATTTGTAAAGAGCAGGTTTGGCAGAACTTACATTCAAAATATCTACATTTCTCCTGTTTTTCTTTTCAGTGTAATAATTTTTGTACGCTAGAGTGCTTTCTTTTCTTTTCTGGTATTTTGCACGCAGGTAGTAACCATATTTTTTTAAAAGAAATTAAAATGAAAAATTGATATTAATATAAAAATACATCAACGTGGCACAACAGCCCGACGTCGGGCCTTCGCCACCTGGATCGATCTCCTCCAATTGTCTCGGTCACGTGACTGCGTCCTCCAATCTTGGAGCCCCAATAGTTGCTCGGCGTCCGCATACACTGAGCTCTTTCAACGAGCTCTTGGTCTTCCTCTTGGTCTTCCTCTTGGTCTTCCTCTTGGTCTTCCTCTTGGTCTTCCTCTTGGTCTTCCTCTTGGCCTCGCTCCGTCGACTCGTCTTGCGTTCATGACACGTTTTGACACGTTTTGACGTGCAACCTATGAATGACGATCGTCATTCATACGTTGCACGTTCCCAGCCCACTGTAACCGTTGTAATTTGACGATTTTGGAGACTTCCAGCTCATCGTACAGTTCGTACAACTCATTGTTGCACCGGATGCGCCATCCATCTCGGTCGCGGATAGCCCCGAAAATCCGCCGTAGAACTTTCCGGTCGAAAGTGTCGATCATATTTTCGGAGGCTTGGGTCAGGGTCCATGTTTCGTAGCCATAGCACAACACAGGTCTTATGATAGTTTTATAAACGCGGAGCTTAGTCTTTCTGTGCACATATTTCGATTTTATAATGGGTAGGACCGAGAAGAATGTCTTATTTGCTAGTTGTATCCGTCGTTTGATTTCGTCAGTTTTGTTGGCGTCACTCGATAGATTGCTACCCAGGTAAACGAAGTTGTCCACGAATTTGATGCAAAGGTCCCCTACGTTGATGGTCGTGTGCCCTGGCTCCTTGTCCTAGATTGCATCGTAACTTTCGTTTTGTCCTCGTTGATTCGTAGTCCAACTTCCTTTGCTGCGGTGTCAAGTCTAAGCAGAAGTTTTTCTGCATCGGTCAGTTTTCGAGCCATGATGTTAATTTCATTCGCGTACGCTGCCAATTGTGGCGACTTAAAAAGTAGTGTGCCGCTGGTGCTGAATAGTGAACTTAAAGGTCAGGTTGAAGAGCGTGGGCGCTATTCCATCGCCCTGCTTCAAGCCGCCCAGAGTTTCAAAAGGGTCCGTCAATCTGTTCTGGATCCGGACTTGCGAGACGGAGTTGGTCATCGTCATCTATATAAGTCTCACTAATGTGGCCTGTATACCAAATTGCAGCATGATGCTATATAGAGCGCCTCGGTTGGTGCAGTCATATGCTGGTTTAAAGTCGACAAATATTTGGTATACGTCGACGTCGTATTCCCAGCATTTTTGCATAATTAACTTGACCGTGAAGAGCTGGTTGATTGTGGAGCGACCTGATCTGAAACCGCCTTGATACTCGCCAATGATTTCTTCCGCGAACAGTTTAATCCTATACTCCAGAATTTTTGTTAAGATTTTGTAGGCCGTCCAGACTAAGGAGATGCCTCTGTAATTCTCACACCGCAGTTTATCTCCCTTTTTATGTATGGGACAGATGATGATTCTGCGCCAATCGTCTGGGATCACCTCAGTCTCCCATATTCGCAGCAGTAGTTGGTGTAGCGCACTTAATAAACCCGCCCCCACCAGGCTTGAGGAGCTCAGCTGGTATCTCGTCAGCGCCCGGCCCTTTGTTCCTTTTCAGTGAACGCAAGGCGAGATCAACTTCTTCTACAGTCGGGGATTGTGTGGATGGGGGATGACCAACGGTATCATCATGGAGCTCAGCTTCCGCTGCCAGGATGTTTGATGGCGAATTCAGAAGCTCTTCGAAGTCGGACGCCCATCGTTTGCTAATACTTTCGGTGTTGCTGATAATATTTCCATCTTTGTCGTTACAGAGGCTAGTCCTGGGTTGGTAGCCATTTTTGATCATGTTTACTCGTCTATACGCTTGTTTGGTGCTCTTACTAACTAGGTTTACATTAATTTTCAGCAACTGCTTGTCAAAGTATTTCCGTTTCTTACGCCTAGTTATTCTATTGGATATTCGCCGTAGCTCGTTATATTCTTCCTTTTTGGCTCTGGTTGCACGTTGGACCCATTGTCTGTAGGCCTTGTTCTTTGCGTCAAGTGAGTTTCTGCATTTTTCGTCAAACCATTCATTTCGCGCTCGTCGGGCTTTGTATCCCATAACGTTTTCTGCCACATTCTTGATTATATTTTTGAGTTCTTCTCAGAACTCGTGGACACCTACGTTGCTGGCCATTTGTAGCGGAACAGCTGTGCTACCATCGCGTGACTAATGGTAGCAGCTAGTCACCGGTGTCGTGAGTATTTTGAGGGGCAGGTCAAGCTCTAGCTGATTCACGCATAAGCACTAGTAGACAAGACAAAAGGAAAAAAAACTAAGCAAAAGAAAGAAGGGAGAAGGGGAAATATACTATACCGTAAAAACAAGCAAGAAAAATCAAATTCAAAATTAAAACATATCGATAACAATAACTTATAATTTAGGGAAGAGTCCCCCAAGGTGGACACCAATCTTTTAAACAATGGTAGAATCTAAACAACATTGCATATCTTGTACAATGGTATATTTCCTGAAACCTTATCTCATGAGCTAGCTATTCATGAAATACAATTTCGATATCATCAATGTCGATATCATCAAAAAATTTCGACTTTAAAAAGGTCCCCCAAGGTGGACACTTTTGAGAAATCCACTGCAAAAATTGTAAAAATTAACCCAAAATTCATATTTGGATCATTTTATTCAATCTTCAATGTTTTTCATCTGAAATTACATCGAATGCTTATGAAAAAGAAATTTATTATAAAAAAAGTCTAGCGCATCAGAACCGCTAGAAAACTAATTTTCGAAGAAACTGTCTTTGAGTGACAAAAAAATGTGGGAAGACGTAATACCCTTCTTTGTATAAACATTCCTTATCCCAAGCAACAAAACTCAACTATAACACATATGATGAAAATGTTCAGTGCTGGCAATACTTTTCAAATGAAGCAGCAATAAGTTTACCATAACAAGCTCATACTCAAATCAACTTATTCTTTGAATTTCGTTCTCATCGCAGGATTTCATCGAAAGTTTCAGCGGTTAAACGTTGTTTGAGGCTGCCATCCGAAAAATTTTCAAAACTCGGAAAATTAAAAATTGGTTTCTTATTTTTATTGTAAATGCTTTGCATATGAGTACGTAATTTGAAGCATCAGTTGGTGCAATATTTACGAAAATGGCTAATGCTGGTTAGCCTGTGTCAGCAGCACAACAAAAAATATACCAAATCTGCTTCACGTTAAGTTAAACCCAACCAGTAAATTTCGTTTCGATTGAATCACTGCGCTGGAAGGTATACGGGTGAAAAGAATTTTAGAGTTACCACCCTCAAAACTTTTCAAATTTTTAAAACGTTAATATTTGTAGTTAATTTTCATCGCAGGATCATTCTCAATTGCAAATCTAATGACAGCATCGCTCAGTAAAGAAATTCCACAAAATTACAAAAATGGTCATAGCTGGCAGCCCTTTCATGATTTTTGTACGAAACTCTTACGACATTTGGTCTACATTAAGGTCCATTTACTGCATGAACTTCGTTTTGATTTCTACACTGGACCAGAATTTATAGGGAAAAAAGCTTTATTTTGCTGAGCAAATTTGTAAGATTTATGAGACAAAAATCACCACAGCTGCCAGCCCTATATTAATTTTTCAACCAAATTTTCACCAAATGTTACATAAAGTAACATCCAAGTACTGTGTAAATTTTGTTAAAATCTGATGGCTGAATCGGAAGTTATAGGCCGAAAAGATGTTTTTTTCTCAGTTATTTTTCAAGATGATACCACTGCCACAGGGTTGCCCGCATTTCAAAATCACTTCTATCATACCTGGTCCTAGTTAATACCAATATGTCCTGTAAATTTCATTATGATCGGATAATCCTGTCGTCAGTTCTCGTGAACAGAACTTTCGAGTGCTGAAAATAGAGGTAATTTGGTGATGGGATGCCGTTCTAGTGCAAATCGGAATTTTGAAAATTTCACCTTGACATGAAGGACAAAGGATAAAATTTATCAAAGAATTGAAATTTTTGTCAAAAATCAAAAAAAAATCAGGAAGGTCAATGATTTGAAGGATTTTTTTTCAGCAGCCTGCCACAGCTACAGGGTTACCCGCTTTATGCTGAAAATCTATATATGCCAAATTTTAGTCAACATCAATACGCTCTGTAATTTTCACGATGATCCATTGTTTTTCTTACAAGTAATGACAAATCAAAATTTGAAAAAAATTCCTTGCCTACTTTTAGGCACCCTGCACCCACACGGCTCAAAAGTTACAATTCTTTAAAACAAACAAGCTAAAAACATAATTGGTTTTCATTCCCAATACTTTTCTTTAACAAAAATTTACACTGCTTGGAGATATAGGAGTTCCTCAAAATTCACTAAAACGCTCGCCGCCGCCAAAAGGTTTAGGATATCTGGACCTACCTACTATATACATCTACGTTCTCCGAAAATTTCAGCTCAATCGGATTGGCCACTCCAGAGATTATCTCCCTAAATCATTTTGCTGATATATATATATATATATATATATATATATATATATATATATATATATATATATATATATATATATATATATATATATATATATATATATATATATATATATATATATATATATATATATATATATATATATATATATATATATATATATATATATATATATATATATATATATATATATGTATATATATATAAATATAAAGAAATATGAATTTTCGGCGAAACGAGTTTAATACTATTGTTTTTCGAACATTAGTAAAAAAACGAACAGCAAGCGTAAAATAGACAAAAAAAAAAGGTTTCAGTCTGAATCATCAGAGTTATTTCTTATAGTTCCTTATAGTTCAGCTTATTTAATCCTCTCATCGGTGCGCAGGGTTTTCCAAATATTTAATTGCGGGGTGTGATATGTCTATCGTTGTCCGTTCACATAAAAGGTTTTGTGCTTTCTTGGGTAATAATGAATATTACCAACATATGAATGGAAAAAGATATTGAAATACAATACATAGATTCGAAAATTATCTGGCCAGTAGTTTCAGCAATAAATATGTTTCAAAATTGTTGTTGTAAGCTAACATCTTCGTACGATGCAAAACTGCTGACACAAAGGGTGGTATTGCGATGGGAAAGAGAGTTAAGTCATACTAGGATTTTCACATACTAGGTATAGCTAGTTTTCACAGTTGGATTGAAATGAATCAAAAGCAGGAAATTTATTGGATAAATTCCTGATTACATGTGTAGTTCACAAAAATACTCGTACCTAGTGTTTTTGAATATCTTACTAGGTACTGACTATTCCAAAAAAAATACTTGTTTCATATATCTGTTCCAGTGTATACGCTTCATCTCTACCTACGAACACTGCTCACTTACCTGTGACTATATTTAACTTTCAACATTCATAAATATAAATTGATATCGTTTGTGCATAATTAAAAAAAGCAAGTGTCCACCTTGTGGTCATTTCTCAATTTCATTGGCAAAAACAAAAGAAAATTTCCACTCACAACATCATGCAAATCTGTTTGGAATATGTTTGTCTAGTACGTAAGCAGAGTCAAAATGGTATTTACCTTTTCGGAATCACTGTTTTTGATACTTTTGTCACTCTTTTACGAAGCGTCTTCGAAACTTCAGAGCAAATTATTCATAGTGTTTGGCGCAGCGGACAAACAGCCATGACTAGACACTTCATGACATAACTAAAAACTGCGTATTCGCACACTGTAATAACGACATAGAGCGCACAGTGCTACCACCTGATACAAGAAAAAAATTCCCAGGGTGTCCACCTTGAGGGACTCTCCCCTACTAAATAAAATTTAAAATTCAACTGATTTAAAAAAAATCAACGCTAATTAAAATTCAAAATCATATAAAGGCAATTAAAAAAACATATAAAATTTTTAAATAAAAATATTTCACTTACCAGTACCACCATAAAAATACATAGTTCTAGATTAAAAAATTGAACAAAACTATTATTTTTTGATGACTATCAATTGAACAAATATCATCATATAAATCGGTACTATTCTATGTCACGTAAGTTTGACTTTTAATAGCTATATATAGAACCTATTAGAAGCTATAGTTCTAATAGCTGACAATAATGGCTACCCGCCAGCCGATGAAGGCTAATTAAAGCAAACAGCACTCGTAGCTTCCATTTACAAACTCACCATGCATACAAGTTGGCATTTTTCATCATACCATTTTTTATCAGATAATATCTGACATCCAAACACACATCTGAATGCATCACATCGGATTACGCTTGAATTCATAGTTCTAATAACTCAACGACTTACAAATCGATTTATGTGTGTCTTCTTGCTTATGTTGTGCGATGCGACGACCAGACATGCTGTTTGCCATCAACATAAATAGACAAATGGCGAATTGCATTCAAGAGCTTCGCACATTTTATGATTATCCTGAAACATACTTCTCGAATTCAAAGAAGACATGTGCACACGTATGCACATAGATCCAGATGCGATTGCAACGAGCCACCTCCATGCGAGTGCGGATGGTATTTGTATCTGTGCACATTGCACTCGCTCATCTCTGTGCACTCTGATGTGATGTGATATGATCCAACACCCACCGTATGTGCAAAATTTCTGCAGATTTTGTAGCGGTTATTCTATGGACCGTATTTCAGCTTGAATGCAGCAAACCTTTAATTTGTCATGATTTCGTTCTTATTTCCACTTTCATAACTGTAGAAGAGGTCGAAGAGAGTGGAGTGGCGTCGCAATTGTTTATTTTATATCTTGACACAACGGACGACTATCGCATCCACTTGTTTGAAAGTTTATCGTGCCTTATCTCGGACAATGTTGCTTTCGAGAGTCTCAAGTGCAACAATGTCCCCACCATGCATCACAAAGCTTTATTGATACACTTTATTATGATTCACTAGCATTGTCGGGGAGTATGATATAAGGTCCTTTGAATCTGAGCTGCGATAGGTCAGAATGTAAAATATACTAAAAAGTATCTTGACTTGGTTTCAATAGATTGGTTTTTAGGATCGCGATGCCTAAAGTTGGATAATTTTGCATAAAACGTACACTCAGAGAAAAATGCGCTGTAAAATCAACAGTCAGACCCGTTGAGATCATATTTTATGTTTCGCTGTTGAACTATATTGTAATAACAGCTTTGTCCACAAATTTCTGTTGTTTCAACCAACTTTATCCGTTAATAACAATCGTACTCTGTGCTCATAACAAATTTTCAATTGAATTGACAGTATCGCGTGTTGTTCTAACAGCTCGATCTGTGAGAACAACAGTTTGACCGTTATTCTACCAGATGGTGAAGACAAATTTGTAATTTACCGCACTGTCTGGAAGAACGCGAAGCTAAGAAGTGTGAAAAGTATGATTAGTGAAAAGTGATAGTACTGTGTAGCAATAAAAGTGGTAGAATGGAGAAAGACAATTTACAGTATCTTTTATTAAATTGTGACGAATGTGTGGTTTACGATTTACAGCTAATGGAGTGTCATATAAAAATTGAGGTTTTCTTATCTCAGTATCTATTTCAGGCTAACATTGATTATTCGACGATGTTCCCAGGAAAGGATACAAGCTTATTTTCTAAGTGGGAAGCATTTCCTATAAAGATTAAATCATTTTATGAAATTAACATTAAAGATTAAGCATCCAGGGAAATGATTTTGCTATTGCATAATCGAAGTATTAGTCCAGGTTGTCATTGAAAAGGATTTTCTAAGGTGAAACTTAATACATTTTGTTTTTAAATTCTTTGAATTTTATAATCGCCCGCCTTTTAAATGCGGTTATAAAACCTACTGGACGTTTTAATTCAGAGCAAAAAGGGAAAAAACCAACGATCCTTTCTTTTCTAACCACTCTTCTACTCTTTCTTTTCTAACCTTATATTTCGTTTTACTCCCATTAAACGTCCTCTCAAACCTAATGATGCTCCTTGGTTCACATTGAAAGTCTCTGATGCTCTTAAAGCTAAGGAAAAAGCTCGCGCAAAGCTGAAGAAGACGGGTTCTCCCACTGACCTTCAGGAATTCCGTAGTTTGCGTTCTGATGCTAAAAAAGTGCTCAAGCAGGCAATGCGTGATTACTTTTCAAACATCGAGGCTTCAATTTGTTCTAATCAATCTAAATCCTTTTGGTCCTACATCCGTTCCCTAAAATCCAGTTCTTCAGTTCCTGATTCTATGTCTCTTGGTGATGTTGCTGCTTCCACTCCCCAGGCTATTTGTGGTTTGTTTACTGCCTATTTTTCCTCCTCCTTTAAGAAAAACCCACTGAATACCTCGGTAGCTCCCAGTGTCTCCCGTACCTATCCTGATTTATCTTTGTTTAGTACTAATCCTTTGGAAGTTGAAATCCTTTTGCATACCTTAAATTCCAATACCAGTTCCGGTCCTGATGGTATTCCTAATATCCTTGTCAAATCCCTCTCATCCTCACTCTGTGTTCCTTTAGCTATCCTTTTCAACATTAGCCTTACTTCTGGTGTATTCCCTTCTTTATGGAAATCCGCCAATATTTTCCCAATTTTCAAATCTGGTTATCCTTCCGTTGTTTCCAATTATCGTCCTATATCCCTCCTCTGCTGTTTCAGTAAAATCCTTGAACGTCTTGTCTACAATAAAATGTATCCTTCTCTACAGCCCTTACTTGCTCCTGAGCAGCACGGTTTCATCAAGGGTCGCTCTACTTCAACCAACCTTATGGAGTTCACTAATTTTGTAGCCTTTGCTTTTGATTGTCAACGTCAAGTTGATGTAATTTACACTGACTTTTCGAAGGCTTTTGATTCTGTGAACCACAACCTGCTTCTCCTCAAACTTAATGGTTTCGGTGGTTTGGTCCCCTCCTCTCCTGGTTTTCCTCTTATCTTCATAGTCGTCCCTGTAGAGTCACTTTTAATGGTTCCATTTCCTTTCCTATATTTCCTACATCCGGAGTTCCTCAAGGTTCTATCCTAGGTCCCTTACTTTTTATCTTGTTTGTCAATGACCTTCCTTCTGTTATCAATTCTCCATGTCTCTTATATGCAGATGACCTAAAACTATACAGAGCAATCAAGTCTGCGAACGATTTTCATCAATTGCAAGCTGACTTGTTTGTTCTTAATCTGTGGTGTCAAGACAACTTCTTGCCACTGATTATTTTGAAATGCCATCAGATGTCTTTCGCATATAAAAATACTCCACACGTGTTTTCTTATTCTGTGTCTGGTATTTCCCTGTCAGTTGTCCAGCATTTTAGAGACCTGGGTGTGGTATTTGACTCTAAATTAAGATTTGATCTTCATGTCATGAATATGACGTCCAGAGCCTCTAGGATTGCTGGATTTGTCTTGCGTTCTTCGTATATGTTCACCAATATTTCCTCCTGTATTCATTTATTTGTCTCCTTAGTACGCAGTATTCTAGAATATGCGTGCCAAATCTGGTCTCCGCGCTTTCAATATTTATCTGACGCCATAGAATCTATTCAGCGCAGGTTCTCTCGCTCGCTTCTTTTCAAATTCAATATCCCCTATTGTCCCTACTCTTCTCGGCTTTCCCTCCTTCGTATGTCCTCGTTGCAATCTCGGAGATTGTTCCTCGATGAGTGTTTTCTCTTCAAACTTTGCAAAGGCATTTTTTGTCGGATCTTAGTTCCCAGATAACCAGACGTGAATCCAGTCGTCCTAGTCGATCATCGGAGGTTTTCTCTGTTCCGTTCGCACGTACGGAAGTATATTTCCATTCTCCTTTGCTGCGTCTACCTAGAACGCATAATGCCCTTAAGCTTGATCATCTTCCGCAATCGTTCTCACAATTCAAGCATGTATTGAAAATGTTACATTGAATTGCTATTTACCTTAGTCCTAATTTTAGTTTTCAAATTAGTGAATTATTTTTGTTATTTCTTTTCCTTTTTTATGTTTCATTCTTTTTTTTGCTTTCTTGACGCTGTAAGTGGAATTGTATCTGTAGCGCAAGAGATTAATAAATAAATAAATAAATAAAAACTATACATTGACCCGCCTTCAAAATTTCAAGAATCGATTGTAGAAAGGAGACTACGATTTTCCAAAGAAAACCTAACATTGCAACCGATGGTAATTGTCATTGGAAGTCAGTTGACGGAAATTACAGAATATTTTGTTTATATTGATGGAGTTAAATTTGAGTTGTCATCGTTTTTAGCAGCGCTAGATATTTGCTTCAAAATTTTCCAAGTTTTTCATTTACACTACGCTATATATTGCCGTGGCGTTTGGTTATTTATTAAAAAAAATTTTTTTTAAATCAACACCGAGTACGATGAAGATCAGCCAAAACTGAGTGGGCTCATATCTCATTTAAAAACTATAATGGAAAATACATAAAATGTTTGGCTGTTTTGTATGCAAAAAGAAATTCGAAACGGTCAAAACATTCCTAACTCACTTTACAACTGATTATGAATTAAAAAACTTCGGTGTGTTCAAATGCTATCAAAAAAATTGTTTTCAACACTTTTCTAGCAAATGGGCATTCGCAAAACATCTAAATAGACATTTAGAAAGTGCTCGCGATGACAACTTGACTTTAACTTCTTCCCAGCCAATGGAACTAATTGTAAATAGTGCTTCAAATTCTAGTTTGAGAAGCCATGTACAGAAAATATCTGTTCAAGTATGAAAATCGAAAAAAGTGCTTTAGAATTTATTAGTTTTTTATATGCTCAAAGCAATTTAAGTCGTAAAGACACAATTGAAATCCAAAAAAAAATTACGACTTTGTTCTCCACGTTAGTTTTAAGTGTAAAAGACATAGTTTCAGACTATGCAGACCTCGCTTTGGCAGAAAAGCTTAATATTTTCAATTTAGGCTGCGATCCTTTCAAGCAAATTAGCTCGAAATACAAATACATTAAATTTCTCGAAAGTCAAAATCTGTATAAGCGATTTTTTTCTCATACAATCAATAACCAAATAACAGACCAGGTTCGGTTAGGTGAAGTAACTATTGATGAACATTCTTCGAAAGCTTATATAATGCCGTTAAGGTTTCAATTTTAAAAAAATTTTCGAGATAGGAACCAACTTTAAAGAAACATTAGATAATACTTATGCATTAGAAAAGTGTAAGGAGTATTCAAATTTTGTAAACGGATCGATTTATAAAAGTAAAAAACGAAAATTATGCCTGAATAAAACGGATCGATTTATAAAAGTAAAAAACGAAAATTATGCCTGAATAAAATTGTGTTGCTTTACCGACTTTATTCTGATGATTTCGAGATTAACAACCCTTTAGATAGTCATTCAGGAGAATATTCTATATGCGCTGTTTATTATTCTTTTCCAACTATTCCACAGCACCTTTTATCTAACCTTGATTTTATTTTCGTAGCTGCTCTAATTAAGTCTCGCTACATTAAAGATTTTGGTAGCAACTCAGCATTATATGGATTTATAAAAGAAATAAGATTTTTAGAGGAATCAGGCATTAGTATAACATGTGAAGGAATCATTTATTATATTACTTTTATTTTAGGTGTAATATTAAATGATAACTTGGGAATGAAAACTATTCTCGGATTCTGCAAATCTTTCAATTGTGACAAATATTGTCGCTTGTGTAGAAGAAGTAAAATTGATATGAAAAAAGATTGTAAAGAAGAGCTATTATCTCTTCAAAATACTGCCAATTATTCAGAAGATATCAGAACAAACGATTATAAAATCACAGGCATACGCGATGTTAGTATGTTTAACGAAATAGAAACATTTCACGTGACTGAGAATTTTACAGTTGACCTCATGCATGATATATTTGTAGGCATTTGTCAGTACGAGATTTATCAAGCTTTAAATCACTTTATCGAAAAAAAATTTATTTCACTAGATTTTTTAAATATACGAAAGCGTATTTTTATGTACGGAGAAACAGAAGCAGGAAATCTTTCAAGTACTCTACAGTCATCTCATACAGCAAATTTGAATTTAAGGATGATTGCCAGTGAAATTCGTCCATTTACCCACTTTCTTCCTCGTATGATTGGAGATAAAATACCAAGAAATAGTGCTGTTTGGAAACTTATTACTTTATTATTGAGAATTATAGATTTATATTTGCATTCATCTTATACTGAAAATCATGTTAGCCTTCTTACGGAAAGTATCTCCAAACATCATTTATTATATGTAAAATTATTTGGCGATCTTAAGCCTAAACATCACTTCTTGGTACATGATGGCTCTGCTATAAGAAATTGTG
Organism: Nemotelus nigrinus; assembly: GCA_947369275.1. Lineage (NCBI taxonomy): Eukaryota > Metazoa > Arthropoda > Insecta > Diptera > Stratiomyidae > Nemotelus > Nemotelus nigrinus. Next base: position 169,751,477 of record OX376372.1, read on the forward strand.
ATCCTGTTAAATATATATGGTGTTTACGGTTCGAGGCAAAGCATAAAGAAATGAAAAAAATACATGACAGTTAATTTCTCCAGGAAAAATAATTCATTTTCGCTTGCAATCAAAGTATCGTTACAGTTTTCAAATTTCATTCTGCTTAGAAAATCGTTCCCAAATTTACTTATTTTTTTTTTTTTTTTATTTATTTTTTCAAAGAATATCGTCTAATACAGACTAGTAATATTTACAGATTTAAAAATTTACAACAAATCAGTCAAAATGGACTGTTTTTGGCTAAGCTCTTTTTCAAAGATGATACAGATAAATTAAAATCAAATTGATGATAATCATCGTTGAAATTTCTTTTGATGCACGAAATGGGCTCATTAAAGGCGTAGTTGGTCCGATAGGCAGGGACAGATAAAATGTTGACTTGTCTCATTCTGTGACCCTTGGTATTGAGGCCAAATAAACCTAAAAGGTTTTCACATGAAATGTTACCCATGAGGATCTTAGCAGCAAAGATAGTTTTGAAATTTTCTCGTCTCTTGTTAAGTGTATTCATGGCCAGTAAGTTAAGTCGATTAATGTAAGGAGGCAAGTGAAGAGGGTCTGACCAAGCAAATTCACGCAAACAAAACCGAAGAAATTTTTTCTGAATGGACTCGATACGGTCCACATAAACCTGCTGATAAGGCGCCCAAACTATACACGCATATTCAAGTATTGGTCTTACTAACGCACAAAAAAGAATCTTAGTAAGATGTATGTAATGAAACTCTTTGGATCGCCTCCTCACAAAACCCAAGGAAGATGAAGCTTTTGATAAGATGGCGTTAATATGATCGTCAAAAGTAAAAGAATTGTTTAGAAGTACTCCTAAATCGAGTACTTTGTCAGAATATCTTAAGGTAATACTATTCAAAGAGTATTCAAAGCTCAACGGATTAATTTTACGCGTGTACGAAACAACGGTACACTTGTCAATATTAATTACTAATTTATTAAGGTCACACCAGGTCGTGAGGTTATTAAGGTCAGCTTGAAGTTCCAAGCAGTCGTGAACATTAGATACCCTTTTAAAGATTTTGGCGTCATCAGCATATAGTAAAATTGATGAATGTTTCAGGACAGATGGTAGGTCATTTATGTATAAAAGAAAAAGTAGAGGTCCTAAGTGACTACCTTGAGGAACACCAGATAAGACAGCAATTTCAGACGATAGGGCGCCACGGAAGGATACGCATTTACATATATTCATGCCGACAAATCAGATATTAATCATTATTCGAGCTACTTTGAAGCTTTAAATTTACAAGTTGACAGTTACTAAGGATAAATAATGTAACTTATAAGGGGACTGTAAGTATAAAAAAAACTATTATCTAACCAAATCATTAGAAAAACTGCGTTTATTTCAAATATAAGGGTTGTTTCTGGACAAACAGAAAGACTTAATGATTCTTACATCCGAAGTACGGCTGAGTGGTTTTGATAATCATTATCAGTCTTACATTGTTGGAGTAAATACAAATCAATTTACTTTAAATTGTGCTGGATTTTTCGATAGTCCTTCATTACATGTTTATAACATGAGTGATGGCATAGGTTACCTAAGAAATAAAAAATTGTAAAATTTGTGTGAAATCTCTTGCCATTACAATCTAAAAAAAAAAAACCAAATTTGTATGTATTAAGCTCCCAAACTATGGATGGCAAGATAATTTGTCTAGCATTTATAAGAAAAAAAAATATGATATTATTTTCATTTCATAAATAAAATGATTGTTTAATCGAATTTTCAAATTTTTTTGCAGCTTGGATGGCTTTGCATTCAAGAAAAATGCGTATAGGTAAGCTCCTCCTGCTTATTTCAACTGAATCTTCTTTCAAATCAACAGAAACCAACTGTTAGTTATGAGACTATTTTTCCGTTAAATCAACAAGAGTTCTGTTTTCATGACAAATTTTTATCTGTTCACACAACCACCTTCCCTGTCAAATTTAACAGTAATTATGTTCATATCAACTGTTTCTACAGTTATTTCAACAACCGATCCATTCCTAGATCAACAACTGAAAAATAGCTGCTAATTGAACAATTTTTGCTGTTAGATGACTTTTAACAATGAAAATCGTTAGAGCAGCCCATAATTTGTTTGATTTTACTGTATTTTTTCTCTCGGTGTACGAACAGCATGTGAGAAACATTAAAACAACTGAACATGATATTATGGGGGTTTCGGTTTTAGAACATTTGCATTCAATCTTTCATAGGTTCTAATTCCAGAATGAGAATTTCATTCTTCCCATGCAAATAAAAATGATTTTGTATTAGAGAAATAAATGTATTTATTCTTGAAATTTGATTTCCAAAATATATAAATACATAGGCCCTAGATTACGTATTTTCAATAAAACATTTCATTATGGAGTTCCTTTCACACAAGATTGCCTCCAAAACCTCACTGGTTACATTAATTTCCCACGATCTACAATGATTTCTTAAATAAACAATCAAACGAGTGGAGGTGGACGAAATCGCAGCACATGATGGGCGCCTCTCAAATCAAATCGACTCTTTCAGTGCGCGCTGTGCAGAATCAAAGTCAAATGTCGATACGACTCCCCAACAATAACACGAAACAGATGAGAGAAAAATTCGAGCTTGCGGTGCTTTATGGCGCTTCAACATCCAGACTCCATCCAGCTAAACTACTCACTCAACAGCTCCTACTACCTCGTGTCACAAGCAGGAGCAGTATTTCGGGCGGGCGGGCATTTGATATGAACATTTCATACAATAAAATAAATAAATATAACGAAATCGATGGGAAAAATTGAAATGAAGATGTATCTTAATTCGATCTCAGAAGTGGACTTTGGTTTGATTGCGCATTATTAAAGAAATTTCGAATGGCGATTTGTATTGGGACCCCGATGGAGCTAAATTAGTTTGTGTAGACTGATAAATTCGACAATGCAAATTATTCTGTGCGAACATATTTGCATTGCTGAATTGATTGGATGCATTAGATAATATTATCGAGCGGTGCTGACGATGAGTAATTTTGCAGGAATCGTCAGGAAACGTCATTGTTCTCAGAATATTAATTATTGTTTGGACTCGATAAGTATTTAAAATAAACACAGACACTGTGTTTACTGTTTGTGGGGCAGAAATAAATTTGAGATCTAATCTAATAAGACTTAAATTAATGAGATAAAATTGAGAAGTTGAAATACATGTTTATAAACAAAATCAAATTAAAATGAATTAAGTAACTGCAAAGTATGCGGATTACTTCGAATTTCGGTAGAATATGGTCGTTTTAACGGTTTTAATTTTAAATGATTTTCGCCACAGAACTAAACACAAGATTTGTTTGTAGCTCTTGAATGCGATTCGAGCTTAAATGGTATATATTTTAATAAAATTTGTAATTTTTGTAATTTTTTTTTCCAATAATATCTGATTTTCGAAGAAAATTTGTATTAGACTCATTTTGGCGAAAAACAATTTTTATTTCTTTATTCTACGTATATTTCTGCATTAATATTAGGTGCGTTCTTTTGCTCCGGTACAGAACAGAATAGAACAATGGTGCAAAAAAACACGCCTAGTATAAAACAGCAGTGCATTCGCTAAGACTGACATAGGTTGCTGTATTTGCTGTGGTAGCAAAAAACAGCTGAAAATAAATGGAGAAAATAACGACCATAAACTACCACAATCGATAGAAAATATAAAAAGAACTAACAGAAAATTATCTCTTTTAAATTTCTACACATATGAAGGCTTTTTTAATTTCCTAACTACCAAAACTTTCAACATAACCTTGAAAAAACAAAAGCCACCTCACGGCAAAAAGGCAACTTCTCATGAGCTTTTCTTTTTTCTATCAGCACATTCTATAGTTCAGCACGTGAACTACCTTTGCCGAACAGAATTTCTCTACTAGTGAATTCACTGAATTTCTGTACTAGTGAATTCACAACAGTTCTGTGCTGGATAGAGGAGTAAAAAAACGCACCTATCATATATATTGAAGCTTGTACAATTGAAATACTTCATAGTTTGTAGATAGTAGACGTTTAACCCTCCGAGAATACAGGGGTCAAATTGACCCCAGAGACCTTTTTGACCGATCGCAGCGCTTAGGCCTGCGGGAAAAGAGGAGTACTATAGGCTCTTAAGTATATTTCTGTGTCTTGACAATAAGTTTACACCGTTCGCTTCCACTCCCAAATCGTCAGTCGTTGTTGAGGAGACTTTGAAGCATATCAAGGGGTCAAATAGATCCCATCTGTACTCGACGTCAATTTTGAGTTAAAAATTTAATTGTTTTTACTTTATAAATCGACAGATTAATTTAAAAAAGCCAAAAAATAAGTTTGCAAGTGTTTTTATTTTTTTGTTTTTAGCAATATGGTGTAGTGATGGGCGATTGCGAGATATTTTAACAATCGAGATAATCGCAATCGGCGCCACAAAATAATCGAGATAATCGCAATCGAGAGAATCGCAATCGATGCGCCAAAACAATCGAGAGAATAATCGAGATAATCGAGACAATCGGGATAATCGAGACAATCGAGCGATTCGAGATAATCGAGACAATCGAGCGATTCGAGATAATCGAGCGATTCGAGATAATCGAGACAATCGAGCGATTCGAGATAATCGGCCGATTCGAGATAATCGAGCGATTCGAGACAATCGAGACAATCGAACATCTCGCAATCGATCATTCGGTCGGTCAAGTCATCGACAATCGGTTGACGGCAATTGAGTGAGCCATAAAGCACGTTTCGTTGGCGCAGCCAATAAAAAAATGTTCAAATATTTCAGCAAAAATATTAAGTGTTATTATTTGATCAAACTGCAATTTTTTGGGAAATATTGATGTATAAAAGGATATGTTTATCTTAAGTTAAAATTAAGATATCTTTAACTCTTTGGTGGCGGTGGGCATGTTAGTGTTTAAGCTCACCAGTGCGCTTGTAGAACCGCTTGTGAAGAATAGATTTGAATGGATTGGATATACTATTTAGTAGATTTTTTTACGTGTGCATACATATGGAATGTAATGATCAGATATGCATGGAAATTTGTATGGCTAGCATTTATCATGTATAAATGGCTGGTAGTTTTGCTAAAACTATTAAGTCTGATCAAAGTGTATGATCAAATATTATATGAGGTTGAGTTTTGTCATGCTGTTAAGTATGTTAAAGTAAAATCTGCTTTTAGATAGTGCAGTTTGAAAGCATATCATTTATCCAGTATTTTCGTACTTGCGAGTATTTTATTCAAATATTCAAAAAGTTTTTAGGGCAAAAGTACCTGAAATCGGCCAATTTTGGGTTAGAGTGGTTTCGGACATAACGGGCCAAGACCTATTGCTGTGATGCAAAGATTTCGGTTTTGTAGGGGAGTAAGGGGTTTTTTGGCCATAGTTTGGCAAAAACTGCCTTTACCGCGCTTTCAATGATTGAAAGTGGTCGGGGAGTACAATATTGATATTTTAAGGATGAAAAACATTTTTATGGGGAAAATTGGGCAAAAACGTCGAATTTTTCAAAATTTTTTTTTTTGCGTAGCTTGAGTTCCGAGACATTTCTGAGCTGTTTTGGGGGAAAGTCCATACAAGTCTGGGAAAAAGTGGCCTAGTTTCGAAGATATGGCAAAATGAAATCCGCCGGAAAACCGACCGGAAAAACTGAAAGTAGCACTAAAAGTGCTAAATAAGAAAAGGTTGAGATCCTTTTTGGTTCGATGATTGGCTTCTCTGGCTGTGCATTATGCCGTATCTTCGAAACTAGGCCACTTTTTCCCAGACTTGTATGGACTTTTTTATTGGCCTAGTTTCGAAGATATGGCAAAATGAAATCCGCCGGAAAACCGACCGGAAAAACTGAAAGTAGCACTAAAAGTGCTAAATAAGAAAAGGTTGAGATCCTTTTTGGTTCGATGATTGGCTTCTCTGGCTGTGCATTATGCCGTATCTTCGAAACTAGGCCACTTTTTCCCAGACTTGTATGGACTTTTTTATTGGCCTAGTTTCGAAGATATGGCAAAATGAAATCCGCCGGAAAACCGACCGGAAAAACTGAAAGTAGCACTAAAAGTGCTAAATAAGAAAAGGTTGAGATCCTTTTTGGTTCGATGATTGGCTTCTCTGGCTGTGCATTATGCCGTATCTTCGAAACTAGGCCACTTTTTCCCAGACTTGTATGGACTTTCCCCCAAAACAGCTCAGAAATGTCCCGGAACTCAAGCTACGCAAAAAAAAAAATTTTGAAAAATTCGACGTTTTTGCCCAATTTTCCCCATAAAAATGTTTTTCATCCTTAAAATATCAATATTGTACTCCCCGACCACTTTCAATCATTGAAAGCGCGGTAAAGGCAGTTTTTGCCAAACTATGGCCAAAAAACCCCTTACTCCCCTACAAAACCGAAATCTTTGCATCACAGCAATAGGTCTTGGCCCGTTATGTCCGAAACCACTCTAACCCAAAATTGGCCGATTTCAGGTACTTTTGCCCTAAAAACTTTTTGAATATTTGAATAAAATACTCGCAAGTACGAAAATACTGGATAAATGATATGCTTTCAAACTGCACTATCTAAAAGCAGATTTTACTTTAACATACTTAACAGCATGACAAAACTCAACCTCATATAATATTTGATCATACACTTTGATCAGACTTAATAGTTTTAGCAAAACTACCAGCCATTTATACATGATAAATGCTAGCCATACAAATTTCCATGCATATCTGATCATTACATTCCATATGTATGCACACGTAAAAAATCTACTAAATAGTATATCCAATCCATTCAAATCTATTCTTCACAAGCGGTTCTACAAGCGTACTGTGTATACTTGTGTGCTTAAACACTAACATGCCCACCGCCACCAAAGAGTTAAAGATATCTTAATTTTAACTTAAGATAAACATATCCTTTTATACATCAATATTTCCCAAAAAATTGCAGTTTGATCAAATAATAACACTTAATATTTTTGCTGAAATATTTGAACATTTTTTTTATTGGCTGCGCCAACGAAACGTGCTTTATGGCTCACTCAATTGCCGTCAACCGATTGTCGATGACTTGACCGACCGAATGATCGATTGCGAGATGTTCGATTGTCTCGATTGTCTCGAATCGCTCGATTATCTCGAATCGGCCGATTATCTCGAATCGCTCGATTGTCTCGATTATCTCGAATCGCTCGATTATCTCGAATCGCTCGATTGTCTCGATTATCTCGAATCGCTCGATTGTCTCGATTATCTCGAATCGCGCGATTGTCTCGATTATCTCGATTGAAACAATCGAGTCCAACTTAAATAATCGAGATGTTTCGAGATATTTGAACAATCGAAACAATCGATTTTAATATCTCGCAATCGCGCATCACTAATATGGTGTATAATCTGCGTTCTAGTGTACGCAATAATTTGTTAGCCGAAGACAATGATAACAATTTTGGCGACAGTGATTCATCCGAAGACGACCATGTCTCGGAGCGATCAGAATCTGATTACTCAGAAGCTTATACCTTTTTTTGCAACCCTTTATATAAGGCTAATTTTTTTTATTATTCTACTATGTCTTGAGAGTATCCATATACATTTTTAGCTCAAAAAATTATAAATTGAAGAAGTTATGATTTTTTTAAATATGCAAATTTTAAAATCTTCACAATCGCCACCGTAAATATGCAAAATAAATACCTTTTTTTGAAGGGCCACTATAGGGCTAAGTTTTTTATGATTTGGTCATATCTTGAGACTACCCACCTAAATTTTTTGCCAAAATATTGAAAATTAAAAAAGTTACGATTTTTTTTTTGTAAAAAAGCTGATTTTCGACAAAAATGTTTTTTCCCGAATTTTTTTTTAGGTATGTTTAGGACATTTAGGGCACTTCTAATGTATGAGAACTATTAACTGTCTCAAAGAATACTTACGAATTTTTTGAAACGAAAATCTTCAGTGGCGGCGATTCTATAGACGTTCAAAAGTGGTTGGGGTCAATGTGACTCCAATTGTTCTCGATGATTGAAAAAATAGGTGTGTTCTCGGAGGGTTAAAAAAGGAATTGCATTATATGTGAAAAAATATTGAATTGGTTGTCTATGTTGAATTGAATTGTCAGCATTTGGTGTCAGAAGTGGGGTTTAAGAAGTTTGAAGTATGTAAAGTAGTGACTGACAGCGAATTGGTAGAGCAGAAACTAAATCAAGAAAATGGGCATGATTTCTTCAGAGTTTGCAGTAAACAGTCCCCAGATTTTGCGAAATTCGAAGTAATCAAGTAGAACCGGTTGATATTGTTTGACAAATAATTTCGAATCAACCAAATAACTAGAAGATCTTGGCTCATATATTGGCTCTGCTGACGCAATGAGGAGGTGTCGGCCAATCTGACAAGTCTGGTCGTGAGTTCTCGTTCGCGGAAATTTCGAGTGCGCATAAAATAGGCACTTTTATTCTTGTTATACACGGAATTTTGCAAATTTCAATTTGACATGGCAACAACATTTATTTCAAAAAGCGAATAATTCTCAGGGGAGTCATTCACTCAGAAAATGTGATAAAGGCATAATTATGGTCTTATAAAAAAAGGATAATATTTCTCATGAATTCCTAAGAAATTGAATGGAATTAATTGTATCTTGATCGAAAATGTGATAGGATCAAAACTATCAACCGATTTCTTATTATTAATAGCATACATTGCGTATTTAATAGGATGATCTCATAATGTCAATAGTATCGACTATTAACAACACGCAGGTACGATCTTTAACTAATAGTAGACATTAGGTGCGTTTTTTTTGCACTCTTGGACAGGGTAAGTTAAGGTAAGTTTAAGCTCTATATGACAAAGCTATAGGTAAGTACATTAGAAATATAGAAATGATTCGATCGTCTCATAAAATCATACTACGTTGTATTGAATTTCCTTTACAAATTGCATTACACGACTGAACGTTAAAGTGCATTGGTTGTGCTCCACTTTGTTATTTCATTAAATATCAACTAAAAAACGTTGGAGAAAAGTTTACTTTTGCTCAGTGTGCTAAAAAAAATTGTTTTTGTGGATTTCTTTATAAACATGGATTGGAAAAATTTAACATGGAGCAAAGAAAAATTTCCCTATTTATTTGAATTGGCAGATATTTACCGATTGGCGATGAAAGTGTCATACATTTTGCTTACAAAGAGTGGTCTGTGAAATATTTTTCTAGCCATTTCCAATCGTATACATAGTTGACACATGCCGGTGATTCGCCTCAGAAGACATTAGAAACTTCGATTTTTGTGAAGATAAAATTCATTTTAATTTTACGTATTAAGTTTATGTATATACTAATTAAGTTTATTTTATTTTTGAAAGAATTAATAAAGATTTTGTACTACTGAAACGCTTTATGTTTTTATTGTATGTGATTAATTTCATCATACATCATTGCTAAATGAGATCATACTGTAAGAAGGTATAGAATTTTTTATTTTTCTTATTTATAGGTTTTTGCATATTACTTAGAGATAATAATCGAAGATTTAGATTTTATATGATATATTTAATAAACCTCACAATTATTTTCATGGGGTTTTCACGTTATCTCTGCAGGAGATATACATATTGAATTAAGAAGAAGTAACAATAGATAATACAGTTTGCCTCTCCTTAAACTTATTAGCCTACCCATTATTTCAGCGAGATATTCACATTGGTTCTATGGAATATACATATTGTAACTTTGATAATTTTTAAATTGTTGATATAATATTGTAAGTCATATTGACCATATTTAATGGGAAAAATAGTTAGAAAACTATTAAATTCTTATTGATTTTATTGGATCGTCTTCTGAGTGTTGTTTTAAAGGATTTTTTATATGACTCCTGTAACTACAGGATTGCCTCAACAAACCAAACAAATCGTGAACGTAAATTTATAGTCAACGTATATATATCCTTTTTTTCTATGATGATGCCGAAGCTCAGGGAATGCCCTATCATGGTATAGTACAGCCTTGGCGAAGAAAATAAATGAAGGAAATAGAAAGGAAGGATGGAGATTCGTATCGTATTCGTCGTATTGTCCTAGATAAGAAAGAATAGTGAAATTTGACGGTACGACTGGCTCTGATCGAAAGGGTATGAGCGTGAACGTGCCCTTCAAGGGATCAGACAGGGGATCAGGGCCCACAAAGAGTTCAGCCTCGGAAAAATAATAGACAGTTGACAAATACATATATAAACGAGCCTTAAAACTATTTCACAGGATATACCATCACCTTAATGGGCCATTTACATTGGCGTCCATGCGTCCACGCGTCCATGCGATCTAGCGTGTTTTGCTTACACGAGTCAATTTGATTTTGTTTATACACTGAGAAAAATGAACTAGTAGCAATGAACGAAAAAGGGCATCGAAACAAAGAAATTCGCATTCAAAACGGCGCCAATGGCGAATATGTTTGTTTCAACAGCAACGATGTTTTTGAACTGAACGCGCAATAGTTAAACGCGAAAGTATTTACCATGAACGACTTGTAAGTTGTTTTGACTGTGTAAGACGTTGCCGTTTGAACACTTTTTTCGTTCCGATTCAATTTTATTTGCATTCAGAATGAATATTTATAGTTTTTACATTAAACTAATAAAGCGTTCGGCTTAACTATTCTCAACGTTCACTATATAAAATTAAACACTCATGTTGAATAGGCAACTCTGTTCATCCCGAAATCACAATTGTTTATTATGATCGGGAAGAGCTGTTGATTTGAACATAATTCAAAAATTGCGTTTAAAATCTAAGATATTTATTTGAACATTCTGTTGTTTATTTTTTAATTCGAATGGGTGGAATTACAATAAACACAAAGAGGCATGTTATATTAGTATATACTAATGATGTGTTCACCCTCACGTATAATAGTATAATAAGTATACATACGTTTAATTAGTTTCTTAAGTTTAATGAACTTGTCACTCTTTTTTGTTGCAAACACATGCGTAAAATACGAGTAAATCATAACGGCTTATTGCTTAAAAAACATTTTTGGTTAGTCTAAGTATAAATATGCATAGAAAAACTTGAGAAAAAATTAATATTGTGAATTTCGAAGGTGTTCGTCATATATGTTTTCCCTTATTCACTAATATTTCTCAGGTATGCTATCAAAGCTGACACCTGAGAAGATAGTTTTTATATTTGGACATATAAAAACAAAAAACATTCTTTGAATAAATATTCATACTCCTCTACAGAACTCCGGATGTTCTACGTTAAGAATATGGAACGTTTTAAAATGAGAAACATTTAAATTTAATATTGTCAACGTACACATAAAACTTTTCTAAAGAGCTGATACTTTTCCCTTTCCCACTTTCCTTCTTTTGGAGCAGCTGGTACTTCCTTCGTTTATAATTTTTCTTGTTTTTGGCAGTAATTGTGAATTAACCAGCAACGAGGCGATACAATCACGAGAACCTGTCAAAACTTTTTTGTATTAGCTACACAATATTAGCTTACTACACGGTTAGAAATTTTCGGATAAATTTGATAAATTTTGGAATACATATAGGTCCAAACGAAAGTTAGTATCAATCCAATAAGTTTGTTTAGGATAAAACAATTTAATCCGATAAGATAAATGTTATCTGATAAGATAAAATCAATACCAATTATTTATATAAATTGAATAAGACGCTCTTATAAACGGTATCTGAATTGCATATAAATGAATACACCACATTCTTATTAAATGTACACCATTTTGAATAAGAAATATATTATTCTAATTTCGAGGCCACACGATAAATTTAAGCCATTTTCAAAAACCCAAAATCATTTAACCCAAAATCTTATTCTGGTTTTTCCCCTCCTTTTTATTATGAATATATATATATATATATATATATATATATATATATATATATATATATATATATATATATATATATATATATATATATATATATATATATATTGGAAACAACTATCTATTATGATGAAAGAATGAAAGCAATTGAATATTTATGTATTCAAACATAAAAGTAGGTGTCGTGAAAACACTTGACATAGTACACCAAGTAAAACTTTCGAGCATTAAATTCAATTATGTATTGTCAGATGGGTAACGATTATTTGTTTTATTATTTGAAAAACAAACTCGATACATTTTATTCTTATATACTTTATTCACCAAAATCAAAGTTTTACAATCTTCCTGTAGTGATTAAAGTTATTCCTTATGGCTACCAAATAATTTTCACAAATAACTTTTTAATAAACACTCCCGAGTACATTTTTGCGTTCAATTAACTTCACTTACAAACTCGAAATGCTAATTACACGACTTGCGACGTAAAAGTAATTCTAAACAATCCGTTTCACGAAAACACTCCCGAGTAGATTTTTGCGTCCAATGCAGTTCACTTACAAACTCGAAATACGAATTTTACGACTTCCGACGCAAAAGTAATTCTAAATAATTCGTTTCACCATACCACGAACTTTATATGAATTTATGATAAATATTATCCGATCTGGGTATAAACCACCCGTTTATACGAAACTCGTACAAAAGTTATTCCAAAATAGGATGGAACAATTTTATCCAACGTCAACATATATAATCTATACGAATATTAGGATGTATAATAGTACACCATTGTGAAGATCAATTTTATCCGAATATTTTTCACCGTATAAGAAAAAAACTAAAAAGGACAGCTGAAATTGAAGTGAATAATCAAGTTCATTATCCTACTGATTAAAATTTGTTCAGGAAAATATATATTCGCAGCTCAAGTGAATTAGCTGTTTTTACAAATTATTTTTTCCTATATATATTATAAATTCTGACAAAAACAAAACCTTCTGCAATGTTACTGAGATACCAAAAATCCATCTGTTTTTACAAATCCATCTGTTTTTATATTTTTCGCTGAATTTGATAAAGATCACGTACCTTCAGATATTTCAGTGTTCACCAAGGTCTATTTTTTATACTTTCTTTGCAATGTCCCAATATTTTTTCGAGAAAACTAGGCCAATTTTCAAAAAGTTTTCCTAACTCTCCTGGGTAAAGACTTTCGAAATAATTCGGCAATGTGGGCTTGATTGATGTATTCCAATTCTTCAATACCAATTGCTGCTTCTGGTCTCAGGCAAATTTATTCCAACTGTTTTCGGAAATAAGAACCAAGTAAATACTTAACCTTTCAACTGCGAAAATACGAAGTCCATGTCCCATGATTTCAATAGATCATGGAACTTTCGATCCTCTTCGTTCATCGCAAATGATTTCACCAAAACTACTCCTATGTTTGCAAATTATTGCAATCCATAGCACTTACACGCACTTCTATTCACTTTTAACTATGAGCTACTAATGCAAGCGAAGCAATCTTAAGGTGGCTTTAGACATGCGGTGTTTGTCAAACACCTCCTATTCACCAAATACCGAACACCTAGTCAAGTAATTCGGCTTGGTGATTGCGGAATGACAAGCACAGTGAATTAGACATTAGGGCATTGCCGAATGTTCGCCAAAACTGGAAGATGAACGAGCTGTGGGGTTCCGACACAGTGCTCGTCTACTTTGATGTGAGTTGAAAGTTCGACAAACTACGGGAATAGCGAGCACCCGAATGTTTGTGCTTGGTCTAGTGCAAGCACTAGGCGAGCAACCCAACCACACATGCGAAGTTTGCCAAACTAGGTGCTCGGTATTTGACAAACACCGCATATCTAAAGCCGCCTTAACAGATGATTTGAAATTTTCGGGTTGATTGAATGCCGAATGCATCATATTCAACGCGCAACGCGTTCATATCAAATTAAGGAAAATTTTAAACTTGTACATTTTCGGGCAGCTGACGTTTTTCCGACAGCAATTACCGTTCATTAGAACAATAAAAGTGTTTGAATTGATCTGGTGTAAGATTGATCTTTTCTCAGAAAGTTTGTAAGACGAGACAAATACATTCACCATGCATAATGAACAATAAAGTGTTCGAATCAGGTGATTTCCCAGTTTAAAGTAATTGGTTTGATTGAACGTTATTTTCAAATGCGTCAATGTTTACGCGTTTTCTTGAAATTGCTTGAATCAAACAATGATTTGGTTTAACTGAACGAAAATTATTCAAAACAAATGGATTTTAACAACCGCTCTTTTTGAATGCGGCACATGTTTGTTATAAACGCACGCTTTTCTCTGAATGTATAGGCGGGTCTAAAGCGAAGGAGGTGGAGTATGCTGATTCATGTACAATACATTTTAAAATGATTTCTTTCGCTCAGTGGCATGTGTGGATGATTCGTTGGTGATCATTTAAATATATGTTTTGTGGATGTTTATTTTCTTATATAATAATGTGGATAATATATATTTTGCATCCTTACGTGCATGACTATTACGAAAACAAATTGAATGCATCTGTATATCTAGACACAAACATATATATGTAGGTATATATACTCATATGGATAAATACATACAACTTTCTGTTACCAAAATTATTTGTACGGAGCAAAAAAACATCATCATAAGCGTGTAAAATCTATCCACTTATCGCCTTAGCCCCGCCTTCAAAAAACTGGATTTGAGTTGACTTGACTCGTGTAATCTAAAAACGCTTGGACGCGCGGACGCATGGACGCTTGTCTAAATGGCCCATAAGAGTTGCTTCCGAATCCTCAAAACACCACACTTTCACGCCAATTTAACGGTGAAGATAACGCATTTTCTACAACACGTTACATTCTGCTACGAATACAAACATTATGGCTAGTTTCAGATGTGTGTTATTTGGTTCCAGAATAAAATAAAATGTGACACAATTATTTTTTAAGTTAAATTTATCAAACTGAATTATTTCCATTATACCACACTAATATACGAATCCGAAAATAATATTAAGAGTTGTGAGTTGCAGCTAGAATAGTCTCTGTATCAAAATTTGTTTAAGTAACATACGCAAAGAACTATCTTAAAATATATTTTCATTTATTTTAAACTTTCAAAAATCCAGTCAAAATTAAAATAATTGAATATTTCAGTTAGTTCAGTTACAGCACATTCCTTGGCCTTTTGCAGCATTTAATCGCACTCTGAACTGCCCACGGAAACGGCGAGTAATGTTTCCGTATACGTTTCCATCTGGCTTAGCAATTATCTTACTAAGAATGTACTGATATTGAATAGAGCAACACACAATCTCAATTTCATTTCAAAAACACAACAATAACACCAAAAACAAGCAAGAAAATTCTATGTCTCCTCTGCTCACTAGCTTAGCCGGCTGCTAAAGCATATTCTAATGAAAACAGAATAATGGACTGTCTAACGAGCCGTAGCCTTCAATAGCCGCAGTTGCCGTTTTATTTGCATAATATCGGGGATTGTGATATACCGCGGCACATCTTCCTTTCAATTGCGCAAACACTAAACACTATTTAAAACATTTAGTAATTTTATGTAATTTGCACTTAGCATCAATTTGTTACTGAGCTCCTTGGGCTTGTGGCGAAGTGGCTAAATTGGCCGCGGACAAGAGTACGGGATGTTTCCTAATCCAATGTTGGTGGTGTGCAACAGGTGAAGTGGAATTTATAATCCTGCAAGTGGAAGTGAGCCAATGTCGGCATATTTGTTACTTGCGGCAAGCCTTCATCCGCTAGTTAATGATACAGTACCGAGTGTTTTGGTTGTTTAATGGAAATGTTGGTGAGCGTGCTTTGAGGCAGTAAGACAAGACGCTTGTCTTCTGGGACAGGTGAATCAAGCAGGCATTCCTCTGGGATAGTGATTCATAAGGGACAATTCGGTTTTCATGATAGCGTGCTGACGCTGACTGAAGTGCAGTAAATATGTATGAGTCATTGGATTCTAGGCTGAAGTATGATTGAACAGGTAAGCGTAATCATAGGTTGCTGAGGAATTTCTCAGAATGGAAGGCAATAAAATTAGTTTATTGCAAACAATAACGCAGAACTACGTTAAAGCTATTAAGGTTGTTAATTCGAAAAAGAGTTTTGATAGCTTCAGTGCTAAATGTTACGACAGTTCTAATGGTATGTCTTTATAGCCGAAACATAACGCTATATAGTTTAATTTGATTCCTTGAAAACTCCATATCTGTCTATGAGGTGGCCGAATGAATTCTCTCTTGATATGAATAAAATGTGGAAATGATTGGAAAATATATTTTTCATGAAAATAAATTTGATATTCAAGTGTGAGTGCTACGTCTGGTTACAGGAAAATATCTTTGAAGTATCTATAAGCAAAAACCTTTGTTATTTTCCAAGGCTTATGTGAATACAATGATTTAGTTGTAAATCTACCTATTTTGTTTTGAAGCATGATAAAAGGTCATCTTTGGACCACCGCTCCTTATGTGTGTTTGCCACTGGAGGATTTACCAGCAGGCTGAGTAGGCGGGAGTCTAGAGCGGCAGATTTAAGGGGAGGCAAATTTGGGACAAAAATTTGTTAAGCTATACTTGTAACAGCGAGGTAGAGTGAATTCAAAATACATGTAAAAAAGAGGTAGTATTTTACGTCAAAAATTGATTGTAATGAAGAGACATCTCATTCAAAAATATTCATTTTTTTATTATTATTTACACCGTAAATCTAGTATCCTCAGTTTGAAAGTTTGAAGTGAGATAGATGGCCGACTCGACAATTTACTGCATGTCTAGGTTAGGTTTAACTGGCTGGCACAGGGCCACATATAGACCCATTGGTCCGTAGTGATACCAGATAAATGGACCCGGAGAAGGAAAGTTCAGTCCAAACGGCCATCGAAGGCCCCGGACTTTTTTGCGAACTGAAGTATGTCCTTCAGCCTCTGCTCTGCTACATGTGAGAGACCCACCAGCCAGGGCTCGCCGAAGCACCGCTGCCAGGTTCTCCCCAGTGCCGGCCAGTGGCACAGAAGGTGTTGGATTGTTTCTGAGACTCCCGGCTCTGAAAAGTACAAGATCAGCTTTATTGGAGTTGATGCCGAGACCCACGGTATTCGCCCATTCCTCAACCAGCCCCAGAGCATACACAATGAGCTGGCCAACTGTGCGCGGAAACCTGCCCGAGACTAATATCGCAATGTCATTGGCATAGGCCACAACCGTGAGTCCTTTGAGATCCAGCTTATCCAAAATTGTATTTACAATCAGGTTCCATAAGAGAGGGGATAGAACTCCTCCTTGCGGTATGCCTCTATGGACCTTCCTAGTGATCTATGATCACGCCCACTCAGCTGTTATGAGCCTTTGCTTAAGCATATTGCTTATCCAGCTACTAATAGAGGGGTGGGTGTTGGCTGCGTGGAGGCTCTCAATAATGGCTGTTGTGTGCACATTATTGAGGGCACTTTCAGTGTCTAGAAAAGCTCCCAAAGTGTATTCTTTGTAGCGGAGTGCCTTTTCTATTTCGAGAACTACCCTATGGCGAGCCGTTTCAACGGATTTTCCTTTTATGTACGCGTTTTGGGCACCCGATAGAGCTTGAGATTCAAGTCTTTGTTTGATATAGAGATTCAGTAATCTTTCAAAAACTTTAAGGAGGAAGGAAGTCAGGCTAATTGGCCTGTAGTCCTTCGGGCAAGCATGTCCAGATTGATGAAGGAATTACTCATGGGAGAAACGTTCTGAAGAGGGTTGTTGTCGTAGTGAGGCGACTGTGCTCAAGAAGCCTCACTTTCAGAGGAAAAAACGATACGCATAACGGAAATTATTGTCTGATTTCGAAAGTGTTAGCTGAATTCAATCCTTTTTCAGCCAGTCATTTTAAAGTTTTTGGCAATAAAGGATCTGGAATTACCTGTTACTTATCAAAGACAGTTTGTAATGAGTTTATTCACTTGAAGGGTCATAAAGTCTTAGAAGATAAGAAGGAAGGAAGATAAGATAAGAAGGGTGAAATATTTTTCCTTAATTATTGATTCAACACCAGATCTAGCACATGTGAAACAACTTCCCCTCGTCATTAGATACGTTTTGGAATCAGACGAACCGCGTGAAATATTTCTTTAGTTTTTGCCCTCAGTCGGACATTAAGCTGAAGAAATGTTGTTTGTCTTTATTTCGGAACTTAAAACACTGGGCAATATTGAAGACTGTCTTGGACAATCAGATGATAATTTCGCGAACATGTCTGGTGTGGCTTACAGGCTAAAGTTCGGCTTATACGCTAAAATTCGAGGCCAAGCTCTTTTGTTTTTTTCGTACCTTGCTCTGCCCACTCTTTAAATTTACTGGCAACTGCGGCTGCTGAATCTTGCACAAAAGCTTGTCGCTTCTTCATGTTACTTCAAAAAATCTGTGTTTTTACTAATCTTCGGAGAAGAATATTAGTATTAAAATTAATTTGAACAAAAATTCATATTTCTATATATATATATATATATATATATATATATATATATATATATATATATATATATATATATATATATATATATATATATATATATATATATATATATATATATATATATATATATATATATATATATATATATATATATATATATATATATATATATATATACATATGCATATATATATACATATATATATACATATATGTATATATATATATATATATACATATATATATATACATATATATATATATATATATATATATATATATATATATATATATATATATATATATATATATATATATATATATATATATATATATATATATATACAGGGTGTTTGGTACTAAATGAACACTATTTTAAGGAGGCGTTCTTTGATATATTTTGAGCAAAAAATCGTTCTACAGGATGGTCCGGATTTCAAAACCTACGGAGTTACAGGGTGTTCAAAAAAACTTGTTCGGACCGGTACCCTGACTCACTTGAATCATTATATCTTGAAAACTAATTATCACAACTCAAAGTTTTATATCGCGTTTATTAGACAATTAAATTACCTTTTATTTAATGTATTGCACTTGATTGCAGTTGTACCGAGTTAGGAGATATTTTCTTCGAAACACAAAATTTTTTAATTTTAACCCCGAAAATTCTGTGTTCCAGGTCGTTTTCCTTAGAAAACCTCATTATAATGTACCACTTTCATTTAAATATTTTGATAAGCCATATTACTGGCTACAAAAGTTGCATACATTTTAATGACTTAAATTCTACCATTTCGCAAATATTGATCGAAAATAAATATCGCTTAAAACCTAAATATGTCATAAAACGGTCCTCCTAGAAAAAACAAAGTTTAATATGCTAGTCGTACTAAAGTAATTTAGTACCCATTTATTGCTATTTAAAGTATCAATAAACTTAACTATATTTTAATTAGTTTCAACATAATTGATGCACCTACCTAGATATGACAGGTAAAAGCATGTCCAGTTCTTCGCCTTTATTAGTGGGATACTCAAAAAATTGAAAACGCATAAAAACAGAACCACTTTCAAATTCTTGTAAGTTTCAGTACATTACTCAAACAACAAGATCTAAATAAAATTTACGAAAATACATGGAAAATGCCTCGCTACACTAACGAAGAAAATGGATATATTTTGTACGTCTATGGGGAGTGCCGGGGAAATTCAGCAGCGGTGCAATCTTTGTATCATCAGAGATACCCCCATCGACGGATTCCTGGAAGGAGAGTGTTTCAACAACTTTACGCAAGGATTCGGGAAACGGGTAGCGTCAGAACGAGCCGAGTAAACGCAAATCCTACAACTGCAACCGCTGTACGGACCGAAGAAGAAATATTGCATGCAGTGGAATGTGACCCATCAACCAGTATTCGACGCTTAGCGTTAGGGTTTAACGTCTCTAGCTGGAAAGTTTGAAGTATTTTCAAAGCAGCCCGTCTACATCCTAACCATCACACACCAGTTCAGCAGCTTCTACCCATCGATTTGCCCAAAAGAATGGAATTCTGCAATTGGCTCCTTGAGAGACAATTAGACGACGAAAATTTTGTCAACAGCATTCTTTGGACGGATGAATCTTTATTTACGAGGGACGGTATCACAAACTTCCACAATCTACACACGTGGGCTGAGAACAATCCAAACACTGCAAGAACGTCATCATTTCAGCATAGATTCAGCGTAAATTTATGGGCAGGAATGATTGGCAATAATTTGATTGGACCTTTTAGGCTCCCGCCTACCCTAAATAGTACCAGCTACTTGCATTTTTTAACACATGATCTGCAGGACTTATTGGAAGATATTCCTCTGCAACGATTGGTTTCCATGTTTTACCAAAACGATGGTGCTCCAGCTCATTACAGCTGACCAGTCATAGATTGGTTGAATTCGAACTATCCGAATCGCTGGATCTGTAGAAATGGACCAGTACACTGGCCTGCGAGGTCTCCTGATTTGACTGTAATGGATTTTTTTGTATGGGGACGGATGAAGGACCTTGTGTACGCAATGGAAGTATCCACTTTAGAAGAACTAAATACCAGGATCGATGATGCTGCAACAGAAGTGAGGCAACAGCTGAGAGACATGAATATGAAAAGAACGCTTGCCAAACGAGCTTTGGCATGTATTCAAAATGAAGGTGGCAATTTTGAACACTTACTGTAAATTAAAAATTTTGAGATAAAGCATAAAAACCATTATTAAATACTTTCAGTTCAAGAAAAAAGTGTAGATCGACAACGAGGGCCACTTTATGGTATATTTAGTTTTTCAGCAATATTCATTTTCGCTTAATACTTGTGAAATGGTAGAATCTAAGTCATTAAAATTTATGCAACTTTTGTAGCCAGTAATATGGCTTATCAAAATATTTAAATGAAAGTGGCACATTATAATGAGGTTTTCTAAGGAAAACGACCTGGAACACAGAATTTTCGGGGTTAAAATTAAAAAAATTGGTGTTTCGAAGAAAATATCTCCTAACTCGGTACAACTGCAATCAAGTGCAATACATTAAATAAAAGGTAATTTAATTGTCTAATAAACGCGGTATACAACTTTGAGTTGTGGTCATTAGTTTTCAAGATATAACGATTCAAGTGAGTCAGGGTACCGGTCCGAACAAGTTTTTTTGAACACCCTGTAACTCCGTAGGTTTTGAAATCCGGACCATCCTGTAGAACGATTTTTTACTCAAAATATATCAAAGAACGCCTCCTTAAAATAGTGTTCATTTAGTACCAAACACCCTGTATATATATATATATATATATATATATATATATATATATATATATATATATATATATATATATATACATATATATATATATATATATATATATATATATATATATATATATATATATATATATATATATATATATATGTATATATACATATATATATTTATATATATATATATATATATATATATATATATATATATATATATATATATATATATATATATATATATGTATATTGTCAAAAACTAGTCTCAAATATGAAATGAAACCAACCACTTATGAATTCACTCTTCTACTTTATTTTTCCATAGATCACAAGCTACAACCTTTCTTATCGCTCGCTACTTCGTGACTGACTTCTCCGTCCCACTCGTTCTCCTCTCGCCGTTTCGCGGATCTCTTGTTGAGCGTGACAACTCGGCCATCCTGCTGTGAGATCGTCCCGAGCTCATCGTCTTCGTCTGTGTCGAACGGGTCAACTTCTGGGGAAAGTGAGCACCATCTCTTCATGTTTTCAGTTGAGTGCACTGACGAATATTGTCGTTTGGACCTCGTTGACATCCGCATATCTTCTACAAGATATCGGTTGTTCGGAAGTGCCTTGCTAATGATGTAAGGCCCTTTATATTTTGGTTCTAGTTTATGTGAAGTGCCCGTCGCCGCGGGAACGCTTCGAACAACAACCAGATCTCCTTCCTCGTAGACCGTCGGCTGCTTGTGTTTCTGGTCATACTTCAATTTCCATTTCTCCCTTTCCTTCTCTATATTCGTCAATGCGATTTCTCGTTTCTCCCCGATGGTTTTAGTTGATGTGCGTTCTTCGTGTGACAGTGCTTGAATCACACGATTTTGTACAACATCCCTGAGTTGGAAGTCAAAAATGATTTCATTTGGACTAAACGTAGTGGTGGAATTTGGTTGATTATTCAAATGAAATTGCAGTTTGTGTAATTTCTGATCCCAATCACGGGCCAGGCTATCGTCGGTGCGTATCAATTGCAAAACGGTTTGGTTTGCACGTTCTACTTGTCCGTTTGCTCTTGGAGTCCGCACAGAAATCTTTCCATGTTGTATTCTATTCTCCTCGCAATATTTAGCAAACTCTCTCGATGTGAACGCAGTCCCCCTGTCTGTGATGACTCTATCAGGTAGTCCAAAGAACGATGACAAATCATTCATCATTCGTATTACGGGACGTGTTTTCGTATCACGAACTGCTCTCAAAATAACGTACTTACTGAAGGGGTCGGTAATTACGATGACATGTTGATTCCCGCTACGACTCCGAGGAAAAGGTCCCACATGATCGACATGCAGTGTACGGAATGGGATCGGGTCAATCGGTTCAGCATGCAACTCCCCTTCGGGCTTACCCCTTTGCAGTTTATTGTAGCAGCACTCTGGACATGCTTGGATGAATTCTCGTACCAATTTCCGCATTCTGGGAAACCAAAATAGGTCTCGTACTTTTTGCAACGTCTTGGATTCACCAAAATGGCCCATTTCGTCATGGTATGTACGCAAAATCCGCCAACGTATCGCTTTGGGAACTACGAACCTCAATTCCGATCCTTCTTTTCGGAAAAGTCGTTGATCGTTTAGCACATAGTCTACTTTAATCTGCTTTTCCTGATCAGATGTCGTTAGTCCTCGTAAAACGTTCATTATGTTCGCTAATTTTGGATCTTGTGCCTGCATCGCAGCCAGCCAGTCCTGTGATGACAACTCAATTCTTAGCACTTTGTCTGCAACAGTTGGAATACCTGTCTCCTCGTTGACCGACACTCTGCTCAAAGCGTCAACATGTTGCATTCTTCCATTCGGTCGATGTGAGATTGAAAAATCATATTCCTGCATCCGCAGCCACCATCTTGCGATTCGCCGAACCAGAGGTGTACGTGCCTTGGTCGAGCTGATAGCTGCACAGTCGGTGACTATGTGAAATGATTTCCCCAGCAAATAAATACGAAATCGCTCAATCGTTTCGACAACAGCCAGCACTTCCAGCTCATGGCTGTGGTAGTTTTTTTCGTGCTCGGTGCACTGGCGACTGAAATATGCTACCGGTCGCAGTGCTTCCCCTCCAGAGCTCTGCAACAATACACCTGCGATACTCACATTGCTCGCGTCTGTGTGAACTTCGTGATAAGCATTCATGTCATACGATTGCAAAACTGGTTTGCTCGTAAGCGCTCGTTTGAGAACGTCAAATGACTGTTGTTGGGTTTCCGACCAATGAAACGCCTTTTGGTCCTTGGTTTTTAACAAATTTGTTAGCGGTGCTGCTAGTTCTGCGAACTTCTCGATAAATCGCCTGAAATAGCTAGCGAGGCCCAAAAACCTACGCACGTCTGTTATAGTCGTCGGTGTTGGGTAATTTCGAATGACGTCCGTCTTGACATCGCCAGGTGAGATACCCTTCTCACAAATCGTGTGCCCCAGAAACATAATGTTTGATGCGAGGAATGTACACTTGTCCAATCGTAGTGTGAGTCCTGATTCGTGAAGGTGATGAAGAAATTCTTCAAGAGTTTCGACCGTTTCTTCCACGGTGTTGGTTGCGATAATAACTTCATCTACATAGGCAATGATATTCCCTTTCATTCGACGCAAAATGGATCCCATCATCTTCTGGAACACCGCCGGCGCGTTTACTAGGCCGAACGGCATTGAGTTGAACTCATATTGGCCGTCATTGGTTACGAAAGCAGTGTATTTTCGAGATGATTCTGCCACCGGAATCTGGTAGTACCCAGACATCAGATCTAGTGTTGTAAAATACCGTCGCCCCGACACTTGTGCTAGCTGCTCCTCGACTGTTGGCATCGGAAATTGTTGTTTCACTGTGATCGCGTTTATTGCACGATAATCAATGCATAACCTGTCACTTCCATCCGGTTTTTTCACCATCACGATGGGCGACGCGTATTCCGATGTACTCTCGCGAATTATTCCATATTCAAGAAGCTCTGCCACTTTTTCTTTGACCGTTGAACGTTGTGCAAATGGAATACGACGTGGGTGTTGATATATCGGAATTTCGTTTTTCAGCGCAATGTTTAGTTCAATGGTTTTACTGCGACCCAACTGGGATAAATCTGTCGCAAAGCACCGACTATATCGCGATAAAACTTCACGCACCTTATCTTGATCCCGCTGTGGCAAATGATCCATTTCCACTTTTGGTGTGCGGTATTTGATCCTGAATTCGCCTCCATCAATTTCTACACTAATGTCATTTCGGCCAATCAGGTCAACGCCTAGCAAAACTGGATCCGTCAATAGATCGTCGCTCACTACATGAAAATCACACTTAAAAGATGTTGAGTTTATATCCACTGTAGTCCTAACTTTCCCGAGACTTTTTACTTTTCCGCCAGCGAAGCCCGTGAATACTTGACCAGGTTTTTCAATTTGAAGCCCTAGTTCGGCGGCGATAGATTGTTTGAGTAAAGTCTTTTCACTTCCCGAGTCAACCATAGCACACAGTGGTTTGCCTTTCAACTTCAATTCGCACTTCGTACATTTTGATGATCCAGTTGCTATGCTGTTAATACGTGCCCGGTCAGTGCAATCTTCAGTTCTGTGTGAGGTTCGTGAACATATGTCGCATCTCTTTCTTCGCTGCGGTTTCGGGCATTGAGC
Organism: Nemotelus nigrinus; assembly: GCA_947369275.1. Classification (NCBI taxonomy): domain Eukaryota; kingdom Metazoa; phylum Arthropoda; class Insecta; order Diptera; family Stratiomyidae; genus Nemotelus; species Nemotelus nigrinus. The sequence goes on from OX376372.1 coordinate 169,776,336, forward strand.
CGATACGTGACCTGGCTGGGAACAATTGAAGCAAATAATCTGACGCTGCGGTGGATGTGGCATTGACCTCGTTGCTTTTCCGTTCCTGTCTCGTTCAGCAGTATCCGAAACTCCTTTCCCTGCATCCCTGACCACTGGCAGGGCTCTCATAGACATCGTTGTTCGAGCGTTGGCTGTGAAGCGTCGCACAGCAGCTAGCAGATCTGTTGTCGTTGTGATCTGAATACTAGCGATACATATATATATATATATTTATACATATATATATATATTTATATATATATATTTATATATATATATATACATATATATATATATATTTATATATATATATATATATATATATATATATATATATATATATATCATCAAAAAATTCCAGTGAAAAATGTCGGGAACGCGCCATCCGATTGAACTGAAATTTTCAAAATACATTGGTGTATGTGCAAAATAAGTTCAAGTCTAACAAAAATTATTAATCTTTAACCCTTTGGCGCCGCCGACCATATTAGTGATATTTAAAATATACCTATTTTTCTGTCAAAAATTAGTTTTTGTAAAAATAAAGTTTATGCTATGAATTCTGTACGTGTTTTAAATGTGTTTTGTGTTTTTGAAATTTCTAACCCTATGTGTGCGCTAGGCGCCTAAAATGAGGTTGGGAAAATTTGTAAAATTTTGAATTGCGATAACTTTTGACTAGAATATCAGATCATTATGAAACTTACAGGACATATTAATGTTGTTAAGTTCCAAACTTGCATAGTTTATGATGAACGTGCTGGCAACTTTGTAGCTACGGCAGGCACTGAAAATGAAAACATTCAAACCATCGAATCTCCTAAAAAATGTCCGTTTCTTACAATAAAAACCAACTTGTATACAAATCTAATACTTTATCTACACAGTCAAAGTAACACTTTTGAAATTTCATGTGTGATAAGAACGGTAACCCTTTCCCAATTAACTTATATTTTTAGCATCAAAAACTTCTGTTCACGGGAACTCACGAACCAAAAATCAGATACAGTTGAAATTCACAGAATACATTGGACTTAAGTAGGACCAGGTCTGATAGAAGCGATTTTGAATTGTGGGCAATTATGTGTCAGTGGTGCCATCTTGAATAATTACAAAGAAAAACAACTGCTCTTTGCCCTAGAAATTCTGATCCAGTTACCAGATTTTCATGAAATTGACACAGTAGCTGGACCTTATTCTAATCCGTGTTTGGTAGAAATTTGTTTGAAAAATTCGATTTGTGCTGCCAGCTATGGTAATTTTCGTGTCTTCAGTTTTGAAAATTCGCTCAGGAAAATAAAGCTTTTTGCCCTATAACTTCCAGTGCACTCACGAAATCAATACGAGTTTCATACAATTAATGGAATCTATTATAGGCATTATTCAGGCCAAATTTGGTTGAAAAGCCACGATGGCGTTTCCAGCTATTCTTGGTTTTGTGTTTATTTACAAAATCTTTATTTAGCGATTTTATCGTAAAATTTTTAAATGGCAATGATATTGTAGTGACAATAAACAGAAATATTAAGTGTTCGATTATTTCAAAAAATTTCCGGCTGGTAGCCCTAAATTTCTTTATACTCCTATAACTTCGAATGCAGTCATGAGATCGACACGAAATTCACAGAGTAGATTAATTTCAACTTGAAGCAGATGTGATATATTTTTGGCTTTGATACTGGCAAAAGGTTGCCAGCACGATTCGGTAGTGCTATTTTTTTACAGTTAGTATTCATACCGGAAACATTTACAATAAAAATAAATAACCAATATTTCAATTCCTTAAGTTTTGCAAATTTTTCGGATCGCGGCCCCAAACACCAACTTCAGTTACAGTGCTGCAGACACTGAACATTTTCTTCATTTATGTTATATGAGATGCTGCTTTCAAAGTTTTGTGAAATAAGCAACTGACAACGAATATAATTAACAAGTGTTTTACTCTCATAAACTTTGAAATTTATGCCAGTGGTAAAATCTGAAACCTTTCCACCATATGAGTTATAATGCATTCTTGAGACCAAAGGAAAACGTTGCGTTTGAAACAGTTTGGCTGTAATAAGCAGCTTGTGTGGAAGAATATGCACTCAAAATCTGCACAATTCTTCTACTGTTCTTCGAACATTAGTGTTTCTAGCGGTTCAGGTGCGCTAGAGTTTTTTTTTTATCAAAATATATTTATCATAGTGGCAAACTAGCTTTCGGTGGGTGTTAGCTACACGGTGCCTCGATACAGTGGATTGGGCATTTTAAAGATACACTAAACCCTAAAGCATTTTTTTTGTTTTAATTGAAGATGTTTTATTATCTATACGCCCCGTCAACCTTGGCTATTGGGTCAGAATATAATAACTTTAGAGCATTTCTCTAGATTGCTGTAACGTTCTTTAATGTTTATTTAGTAAACAAGCAAGCCAAATACATCAATTTGAGTTACACGCAGGGTAATATGAAGAAACTTTCTGCTCTAAACTTTCAAGCTTTTTTATTTCTATAGTATCCTTGTGCCAATTTTTTAAAATACTCTATCATAGTAATTTTCAATGTAACTTTATATTATGTGAACTGTAATCACTTTACGCATTGTTTGAAAAATAAAAACTGGACGATTTGATATGTATGCATCATTTCCTTTATTTGCTAACTTACTTCTCACATTTATTTAGATTCTCTCAGAAAACTTACGTTCTCCGAGAAATTTCATTCCATTAGCTAATGAAAGCCAATAGCCATAGTCGTAATAGACTCTGAACCGATCTAAGTAATATGTCTTGTATGATTTCAGTATTGAAAGGGAGCGTCTTGGCATCTTCTGTACTTCGTCCTTCGTCCGGACAAAGGGAAACTTAAGAAACGAATACCGAAAATATGTGTTGTGTCTTCGTACTTGTTCCTTTACGTCGAAATAGCAAACATCGTCAATCGAAAAAAGTACCATCGGCAGCAATATGAACAGAAATTGGGATGAAAAGCGTTTCGTTGCAGACAAGTGAAAGACGCTTTGACTTTCTTTATGAAGTGTAAACAATAATGTTACAGTGTTTTATGTATGAGATGTTGATGAAGTTGGGTATTTAATGTTCGGTTTGTATTTATTTAACATTAGACAAGTGATGAGTTTCGGTTAACTTTTTCGATCGATACTAAGGAATGGTTCGTATACAACGAGGTATTTTGCTTTTATCTTCTTATTGCTGTCAAAACAGGACGCCGTTTTGCTGAGTACCAAATTAGCAAAAATCAATTTCTGAGGAGTATGATCAGTGGCGTGCACAGACGGGGGCAAACAGCGGCACATGTCCGCTCTATTGCATAGCTTCCATGCAATAAATTGTTTGCACTTTTGTACCTTCAGAATACTTCAATGAAAATTTAAATGACTTCTGGTTGTTGCTGCCTTTATATCGAAATCCTGTGCGCGCCTATGAGTAGGACAGCTGCATTTCGTTGAAATACATGGAAATTTTCGGCACAATTTAAATATGTAAAATTGGATCACCTTAGAACAATTAAAAATGACTTCCAGGTCAAATTCCAATTTTATCAAATTCACAGTTCATAAGAAAGAATTAGATTGTATCTCTGAAAACATTAGGTTTTTGAAATTATGCCCGAAAAAGAATATAGGAATCTGTTAGGAGTAGGGAAATAAAGAATGCTGGTCGAAAGGAATCTCATTAGAGAATGGATAAATAGGCTGTGCAAGATACTAGGGAAAATCACAGTCAACATCTATTCAGTACATTTTAAAATGACAAGTGATACTTCGGGTAGGAAAGGAGAAATTTTAGGCATTGCAGGAAAAACCAATAGGACCTTCGAGTATGAAAAAGGTAAGAAGAGGAAATTTGTCACCAGGAATCTCAGGGAGCTGACGAGAAGAAAGGAGACCATAAAAAAAGTGCTGTAGATAGGGCCAGATTTAAGTATGGGCATTTATGGGCAAATATTTGGGAGGAGTGGGAGGTCGGCAAATTTTCGAAAAGTTTCATATTATCTAAGAGTTTCAAGTTTTGTTGTAAACTTTAATATTAATCTTAAACCCTTTGTTTAAACCCTTGTGCGCAGTAGGTTTCAGGAGAGATTAGCGAGACCTCTACGGCGTATCATGACATAGCACATGTCTGGCTCTCGGAAAATCGCTCCCATGTCAACCCACATACATTCGTCTGGAATCGTCTCGTCGTGTAATTTTCAGAAAAAGTGTTTTAAACGGACTAGAAAAATATGATTTATCATATTATCATCATAATCATACGACATTTCCCAATTGACGTCTTTGCCTTCACCTTCAGCTTGTTATAACAGAATGTAACGTCAGATCAAGTCAAGTTTTGAGGCAATGCTACGAAGCGAAGCCATAGATTTCGGAAACGTCGTCTTGGTCTGCTTCAAACTGTTCGAATATCTCAGCTACTCTGTTGACGTCACAATCTGTCATAATAAGCTGAAGATGAGGACGAAGACGTGAATTCGGAAAGGCCCATAGTAGACTCAACACCTGACGTACCACACGTAGACCAACTGTCCTTTGTAATTAGTTACGTCACTGACGATGGTACTCCGGAGTGTGTTCAATATTCTTCCTATAGCAGCTATTAGCGGCTATTTTAGCAGCTCTGACTGTCCAATGTTACGAAATAGCTACTTTCTGATGCTTGCTATTTGACAGTCGGGCTGTCCAAGGTCCCGGAATAGCTGCTATGGTAGCAGCTATTTGCTGCTCGCAGTCTGGATGATAGCAAGAAAGTAGCTAAGGCAAAATGGCAGTGCGTACACAGCTGACATACTGTTCAAACGTCACTTTGGATTAGAAATAGAAATGAAAAGCAGTTTTCGCGCTTTGGTGGCAAAGAAGATGAACAATAGACTTGAGTATAGTGCTATTATAAACGAAATACGGGCTTTTGAACTCTTCAACTCAACTCGAGTTCTAAGTAGGCTTTTACACAACGCAACTCATCTTGAGTTTTTAGAAGGTGGGTGTGAAGTGCAACAAGCCGGGTACACTAATTCGTGTACCATGACATTTTCAAGGTTTCTTATTCGCTCTTTTTCACAGATATGGTGTTAAAAGCCGGGAATAAGTGAAAAGTTTTGAATATGTAGGAATATTTTAATAGTTTGTGCAGCTGTATGGTGAAAACTCAGAAGTCTCAGCAATTTCCAAAGTGCAACGCAAATGGTGAGCTAAACTAAAATTAAAATTAAAACTAAAGTTAAATGACTGAAAAAAAAATTTGTTATTGAGTTGAGCTGTGTAAAAACCGACCCACGTAGCTATCCAATATCCATAGCTGCTTCACCTAGCTACTGCGAATTTTGACCCTTGCTAAAATGATGCTATGCTATGCTTTTGAAGCAGCTATAGCATGCATATTGAACACACCCCCGGTAGAACGTTTTTTTTTGTTATTCATCAAAAATCTCGGTCTTATGGGGCAAGAATTAGCAGTTCCAGTAGTTGCTACTTTAAAGGCTTTTGGATTAGGATTTATTGACTGCAGACATCAATTTTATGATAATGCTAAAAAAAATTTCAGGGATGAACAAGGGTTTACAAGCGCGAATTCGTGAAATCAATAGTTTAGCTGTTTATGTCCTATGTGCTGCTCACTCTTTGAATTTGGTAGAGGTTCATGCGGTGGAATCTTGTTCAGAAGCAGTTTTCTTTTTCAACGTGGTTCAAACATTGCCCAAGTTTTCCGATGGGAACTTTTAACCACAGAGATAACTAAATTGATTACATTAGCATCTTCATCCGTTACTAGATGGTCTGCTCGTGATGACACTGTTCAGGTTTTGAATAACTGTTTTCAGAACATAATCGAAATTTTAAGATATAATAATTTTAAAAATATAATTTGGGGCATTTCACGTGAAGCGGACAACGAAAAAAAGTCGAGGTTCTGGATTTCGTTCATATAATGCATAATGGTACTTCTAGAAGATATGAATATAGCTGCACAAGTTTTTGTTTCTATGAGGTTTAGTTGCCGTGTTATGGGCTTCTAAAGAACTGACGAAATTGATGAAAGGTTTTTTGGGAAGCGGATTCTGAGATTCAAAACAAAATCTTAAAAAACATTAAACATACTGATTGGTATAGAAAATTAGCTGTTCTTTTTAATTTTGAAATTAGATTTGAAAAATAATTTTTTTTTCCTATGTGAAACCGGAAGTAGACACTTCAACTCGTAATTTGAATCATTTGGACCAGGTTAATTTTGTTTATTTTTACAACAAAACAAAGCTTAAAGTATACTTATTTTATTACAAAAGTTTAAGAATGGGATGGCCAGTAGTTTAGGAGGTAGGTGAATTTCAATACATACAAGTCGCATGGGGCGAGGAGAAGGGAACGACATTTCCAACAGAAGACTTGGTAGTAGACATCGAAGCAGCAGTAAAACACCTCCCACACAAAGAGAAGAACGCGCAGATTAGGGGGAATGTGGCTAAACTCAGCAGGAAGGAAAACAGTAAGAGGCGAAACGCTGGTAAGGCACAAAGAGTGCTTAAAGATTTGGCTACCAAACCGGTTTTTTTTATACCAAAGCAGATAAAGAAAACCCCCGTAGTCATTTTGGACAAGGATGAATATGACACATTAATCATAACAACAACATAGATTAATGAACAACATGAATTACCATGAGCTAAGGCAAGGTCCTTTACAAGAATCTATCAAGCGAATGGAAAGGATTGTGAAAGAGTGCAAAGTGACTACTAGAGAAGTCAAGTTACGGCTTTCAAACTCAGCGTTGCCAATGATTAATAATAAAGGAAGTGAGCCAAGGGAAATTATCACCGCAGCAAATGCTCCAAAAAAAAAAAAGAATTGCAAAGTTGATTGTAGACGAATGTAGAGCCTCAGAGAAGATTATAGACAGATTAGTTAGAAATCGAGACGAGGTGATAGAGCGGCTTAGGAGAGTGGTAACAATAGAGGTAGATAAGCTAGTTGTATCATTTGATGTCAAGGTTCTGTTACAAAGCGTGCCGGTAAAAAAAGCACTTGGGTTGTTTGAGGACTGGCTATTAGGGATGAATAGCTCACCGCACTGAAAAAAATCCACATAGCGCCCAGAGCCATGTAACATAGCGCATTATTTATGGCCTCATACGCCATGTACATGGTACTCTGAGCTATGCAATATGGCTCCCAGCACCATAATCTCTTTATGGTAAGTAGCACTGTTTTGACTGATTTGCTTCTTCAATGTACTATAGTCCTCCACGCCAGGTACTATAGTCCTCCACGCCATGTACTATAGTCCTCCACGCCATGTACTATAGTTCTCCACGCCATGTACTATAGTTCTCCACGCCATGTACTATAGTTCTCCACGCCATGTACGATAGTCCTCCATGCCATACAGTATAGTCCTCCACGCCATACAGTATAGTCCTCCACGCCATACAGTAGAGTCCTCCACGCCATGTGTTATAGCTCTCCACGCCATGCACTATAGTTCTCCACGCCATGTGCTATAGTCCTCCACGCCATGTGCTATAGTCCTCCACGCCATGTAATATAGTCCGCCACGCCATGTACATGGCGTGGAGGACTATAGTACATGGCGTGGAAGACTATAGTACATGGCGTGGAAGACTATAGTACATGGCGTGTAGGCCTATGTACTTTTCGCCATGTACTATGGCGTGTCGCGCTATATTTTATCACAATCCCTAAATCGACTATGTACATGGCGCCAGAAGTCTATAAATTATGGCGTCTGGCGCCATGTGTTTTCTCAGTGCGGAGAGAAAAAAACAGAGCTAAAGACTATTTGAACCTTACCTCGATTTGGTTGAGTAACAATTATTTCACTTTCAGAGGGAAGTACTTCAAAGCCATTATAATCACCCTATAGCTCGATGATTCACCGTCTATTAACAGGCCCATGGATCAAGCAATTATTAACTCCCAAGTTGTTGCGCTGCGAAGCTCTGTCGAGCCATCGTCAGTGCAGCATAATTTAAGTTAAGGAATCGTAGAATAATTCACCCTGCATGCCTTTACCCCGCCGACTAGCTCAGTCTGGTCGTGGGCGTTTGGGGCTACGAATCCTTCAAGCTACGGCATGCACACAAAACAAACAAAACCATATTCGGTTTAAGGGAAATGATAACGAAGGTTCCATGTGAGAATCATTACTTGTCACTCTGGAAATTACACGGACATAATTATACTAGTTTTTGGTTTGATTATAACAAATTTGTATTTTTTTCATTAAAAATGATGAATTCAAGTAACAATAACAAATATTTAATGAAAAAACAGAATGAATTGATTCCCAAATGAATTATAATAATTTGTATAAAGAAATTAAATTTCGAAACTTATATATGGTTTTGGGTGGGCTAAAATATTCACCCAATTCCGATCGGAATCGGTTTACACCGATCTTAACAAATCAAATAATGAAATCATAGTTCAAAACTTATAGAAATAATAATTCAAATTAAAGAAAAATAAATGTAGAAATCAAACACATGCAAACAAATATCAATAACATGCCACCCACACCAAAGATTTTTTTTTCTCCTTAGAACCTAACAGTTAAATAATTCACAACTTCGTTATGTATCATTTTTCTATGATTAATTAATTTTAATTTAGTCAAATTGTTTTTGGAGTATAATAGTAGTATGATGCAGAATATTCAGACTTCCTTTTTAACATTTAGAATCTTTACGTTAAGAATTTTAAATCGAGGTTCAATCAATAAACATCCAAATTTTCTTTTGAATCAACTTATCCATAATCATTAAGAATTTAAAAATCAGTTTTATATCATTCGTCATGCTATATTTTAAATTCGTTAGACGGTACTTAGCTAGCGCGTCCAATAGTTGACTCCAGCTCGGGATTGATTCATCGATTCACGATTCAAACAATGATTTATGACTTATTCCACTTCGTTATATTAATGCACTCCTTTTCATCTCCAATCCGGTCTAGACTTTAGTTTTATGCTTCAAATACCACTACTCGTCCGACTTATGCGAGCTCCGATATCTTCAGGAACATATTTGTCTTAATGATGTACACCCCAACTATGTTATCCCGCGATGTTTCTTTGATTCGCCTGTATCTTCACAAATTATTTAAGTTCCTTACTTCAGAAACTTCTTTGATTAATAAAACTTCACTCAACTGTAACTTTCTTGAAAAAACTACCGAGACTTTGCACTTTGCGGAACGTACCTTTCTCCTTGCTGGCGAACAAAAGAATCCCTCTTTTTTCGAGATACTGAAAAATTTTCTCAACAAGTACCTAAATTTTCAAAGAAACGAAATTTTTCGGCACTTTTTCTTCTTAGATATTTTTCATACCTTTAGGGCATTACCATTTCCAGTAGTACAGTCACAGATCACAAACATCAGCTGATAAATTAATTTTTCAGCCATATTGTAGAACGTCTTTACTGTCAGTGGTTTTATAAATATCACCAGCCGTCAGTTGCTCAGCTGTCAGTATCGCAACAAAGTTAAATACATTGAAGATACCGCGAGAAAAATGGATTTGACGGGAAAATGATCGGAAATGTTCTCAAAAAGAAGAAAGGAGAATTCCGCGAGATCTGTTAACGACGCTCTTCGCCCTGAATGCGACAAAGCATACTTCGGTCAAACAAAACGGTTAGTTGGCGTTAGACTAACGGATCATAAGCCGGAAGCGGCCTCAGTAAGGAAAAAGAATACAGCGTTAGTCAGATCAGCAGTAGCAAAACACATGGCACAACATTACATGGAACATTGTGGAGGTGATCAGGGAAGTACAACAACTACGAAAACTGGATGCGTACGAGAGCCTCAAGATATGGTCTGGCAATTTCGTTTGAGCGCGCGTCAAAGACGGACACCAGCAAAGAGAAAATACGCCATATTTTACACGTTTTCTTCGATAAACACGAAAACGCAAGCCAGGTGGCAGAAAATGTGAATATTGTTTACGGTCTTGATACTGTAACAGCCAATTACACGTAATTTTGGTTTCATTGATTCCGTTCTGGTAATTTCGATGTCAAAGATGCACCACGCTCTGAAAGGCCGATTGTCGAAAATGTCAATAAAACCATGGAAATCGTTGAGTCCGATCGCCACGTAAGAACTGATTCGATAGCCCAGGAGCTAAACATTGCACGAAAAACCGTTTGGAACCATTTGAATAAGGATGGATTCAAAAAAAGCTCGATGTAGGGGCACCACACGAGTTAACGCCAAAAAACTTCATCGACCGAATTTTCATCTGCAAATAGCTACTGAATCGCAACAAAATGGACCCACTTCTGAAGCGAATAGTGACTGGTGATGAAAAATGAATCACTTACGACAACGTCAAGCGCCAACGGCCCTAGTCGAATCATGGTGAGCCGGCGCAAACGGTGACCAAGCCAGTGTTGATACACTTTCCTAAATACACTTTTCTTCACACACATTCCACAATTCTTCACAAACACAGGACACTTATCAAAATTTATACACAAGTAGTCTAAGAAAAAAATGTGTTTTGAAGTTAAAAAAATGTGTTTTGAAGTTAAAAAAAAACACTAGATTTGTATTTGTCAATTGATTGGCTTTAATTAAGAGAAGGTTGTTTCAATGCATTTTATGCTAAGTTTTTGTAATTGCATTAACTGTAATCAACATTGTTCTATTTCAATGAAAATCAAATTGTTCTTTAAAAAGTATTTAAAAAAGACATTTTCTATTTAATTTAGATACAGTCTGTCAAGAATGAGTTTACACATAGGGAAAAAATTCAATTTTTCATCTTACTAATTATAAAACACTACTTTTTGTTAATGTAAATAATTTTTTTTTTCTTAATTATCGTTATTTGCATTATTTCCAACCGATATATACAAAAAAAGTACAACTTCAATGCAAAAAAAGAACGAAAAGAATAACGAAAACAATTATTATAATTCTTGCAGTGTCAAGAAACTCTTTACACAAAAGTTTATTTTTTGCATTACTGCAACGATACGGTAAATTTACCATAATTTTTGGTCTGTATTGTAAAGCTCTATAAATTTGATCATTAGTGTGTGATTAATTTATGGCTAATACGCATAAATAAGTGAGATATTGTGTTTTAAAATGCCAGGCAAAAGATTATCCTTTGAGTTAGTTCAGATGATATACTATAATCACCAATTAGGTAAAAGTGCACAGGAACTGTCGGAAATGTTTTGTGTAGCACGAATGGCAGTCTATAACGTTATAAATCGTGCTGAAAATGAGAATAGATTGGAGCCAAAGTGTGGAGGTGGCTCAAAACCAAAAATATCTAAACGTATAGAGCGCCTTATGATAAGGAAGCTTGATAAAAACCCCTGGATTTCGACCAGAACACTTGCTAGGGAACTCAAGGAAGAGTGTAATGTTGCTGTTTCCCGTGAAACAGTACGACAGGCCATCCTACGAAACAAGTTCTCATCAAGAGCTGCACGAAAGAAACCACTGTTTTCTGCACTAAACATCGAAAAGCGTTTTTCTTTCGCTATGATGCACCTTTTTCAACCCGTTGACTTCTGGGACGACGTCATATTCTGCGATGAGACGAAAATGATGTTGTACTATAATGATGGACCGGCTAGAGTGTGGCGCAAGCCTTTAACATCGTTGGAAAATCGAAATATCATTCCGGCTGTAAAATTTGGTAAGTTGTCCGTTATGATTTGGGGTGCTTCTCAAGCAGAGGAGTAGGAAACTTGGCATTCATCGAGTCAACCATGGACGCCCAACCACATTTGCATATCCTTAAAACATATTTGGCAAGCAGTGCGCAGAAATTCGGGTTTATGCATAACAGCAAACCAAATTTTAAGCTTTACCAGGACAACGATCCCAAACATAAGGCGAACATGGTGCGAATGTGGCCCTTATACAACTGCGGAAAAGTGATGGATACGCCAGCCAAGAGTCCGGACTTAAATCCCATCGAGAATTTATTTACTTAAAACAACAAGTCGCTAAAAGGCAACCCAAAAATCGAACTGCCTTAAAAATTGCGATTCTCGAAGAATGGCAAAAAATACCAACCACGTATGACCTGCAAAAGTTGGTTCATTCAATGAAAAATCGGTTGCGATGTGTGGTGGATGCCAAAGGTGGCCATACCAAATGTTAAATATACCAAATAATACTAAATATCCTGTAAATATGTAAATATTAAATACAATAATAATTTATGTAAAGAGTTTCTTGACACTTCAAGAATTGCAATAATTGTTTTCGTTGGTTTTTTCGTTCTTGTTTTGCATTAAAGTTGTACTTTTTTTGTATATATCGGTTGGAAATAATGTAAATAACTATAATTAAGAAAAAAATATTCATTTACATAAATAAAAAGTAGTATTTTATAATTATAAAGATCAAAAATTGAATTTTTTCCCTATGTGTAAACTCATTCTTGACAGACTGTATACAAAATAAGAAACTAAACCAGGATTGATGGCCAGGAAGGTTTTGCTGTATGTTTGGTGCGATTGGCAAGGAATCATCTTCTACGAAGTGTTTGCTTACGGCGAAACTCATAATTTGCACCTGTATTGTCAACAATTGAACCGTTTGAAGGGAGCAGTCGCCCAGAAGCGGGCAGATTTGGCCAATAGGAGAGGAATAGTGTTGCATCAGGACAAGGCCAAGTCACACACACACATCGATAGTAACTCGCCAGAAGCTAGGGGAGCTTGGTTGGGACGTTCTTATGGATCCAGGTCCGGACTATAGGAGTCCGGACCCGGTACCAAATGATTACCACCTGCTCATGCTCATTTTGATGTTCGAACGATTTTGCTGATGAAAAATTCGCCTCAAGACGGGCTTATGAAAACCAACTGTCCCGGTTTTTTGCCAATAGGAACGAAGGCTTCTATGAGAGAGGTATAATATATTTACCTTCGAAATGGCCACAAGTTATCGAACAAAATGGTGCATATTCAACCTAAATCGGATAATTCTAAGCTAAATGCAAAAATAATGAATTTTTTTTATACTACATTTAATATAATTGTATATAATTAACATGTACTTAAGTAAGTTATCATTAGGTATAAGATAAGAAGAAGGCAGATTACCGTCGAAATATCAACCGTAGAGGAATTAATTGCATTAAACCTATTTCAAATGAGTTCTATTCATGTCTGGTTTGAAATGTACTTAAAGTGCAGCAAATTAAATATGAAAATTAAATGGGTTGCCCATATTCCATTCAATCATTTTTCCGGAAAACTAGATGAAAAGAAGCAGGTCGCGACGATAAGCAACTACATAATTGTGTTAATAACTGGCGCTATTTGTCGTCGCTTAAGTGCAGATGGATTTAAGTATACAATTGCATCGAAAACTCGATTTTCATTTGCTCGAAATGCAGCTGGAGTACGCGTAGGTACAAGTTGCGTAGGAAAAGTGAAAATAATACGATCGAAATGAAAGCTGCGTCAGCCGATAAGTACCTTTCCTATTTTTCACACTACAGCAACTAAACGCTATTTGAATTCGAATAAAGTTACATCTCGTATTCGGGCCTTAGCCTATTTTAAATTTAAATGTTCGCTGCAACCGTCATTTTAATTCGTTACCCACTGTCGAAGAGCACTTGTGTTTTCGAGTGCCTACGTGAAATTCTGTGGAATGCTTCCAAACTGCATTTGAGTCTGATGCTGTTCTACTATTAGCTGCATAGGCCGTACCACATAATTTCTCTGCAACACTTGAGGTGAGAATTATAATAGTCGAACAGAAGCTCAATTTGTTGTGTTGATTTGTGTTAATTTGCAATCAGAATTATGCATACTTGTTGAGTACTCTATTCAATCCAATGTTGAATGCGAGGAAATTCGCAAATAGTTGTCAATTGAGATTTTCAGTGAGTCCAGTTGTACGTAGGTAGACAGTAACTAAGCTGCTGACGCTGCTGAATCTCCATTAACATAAAGATCTTGAATAGATTGGATACTATTCTTGGAAGCAATCACCTTTTTAATAAATCTTTTAAAGCAATCGCAACATTGCACTAGGGTCATAAAAAATATGATTTCAATTAATCAATTTCACTATAAATACATCTTGAAACTCCAGATTTATTCATTTCAACCACAAAACAGCAAATTTTCGCTCCCTCGAAATAAACATGAATTTGCATGCTGACGCTCAAACACAAGCAACCCTTATTCGCGCACGTCCTCAAACCCATACCATGACATCCTTGTTAGTTAAAAATTTCATTTGAATGGGGTCGAGCAATGCGAGAAAATCACTGAATAAAAAAACATTATTTTGGCGCGCACCGCACATTGTTAGTATGAATTTATATATAGTATGTCGGTACTTGTCTTTGCGTGTAAACGAAAATAGACAAGACATTGATGATGGTATGTTGTGAATAAAACAAGAAGTGCTTCCAGTAAATCATAGGTATCTTGCACATGGGATTCGACCCAACTCCACTCCCAGCCCGGCACGCAGACAAAACAGCCACTATGCCCTATTCAAATCAAATAATTAAATAACAAGCAAAATAGGGGTGCACGTGCCGGAACTAGGGTGAGTGTAATGAGATATCTACAACTAGATTGGCGCTTTTGAATGGTGCTGCTGGCCGTTTTCGTGTTTTCCATTCGATGTGATATTCATATTTTCGTAATGAGCAAACACAAACACGCATTACCGTCATCATCTTTCAAACTGAATATGAATGCTGTGGGTTGTGGTTGCCGAGGGCGCGGAATAGTTGCTCTGCGATTTTCGTTCAAGTTCTGTTGGCGAAATTGTAATCGCAACAGTTTCAACAGGTTAAATAAAAATGTTACTTCGATTCTAAGCGAAAATTTAAAGTCCATTATGACCTCGATACATCTACTTAGCCATTTACATTTTCCCTTCTTCAACCATCTTTCCAAAAATTCGATCTACCGCAGCCACACATATTGAGATGTTTATCAAATTAACCATATATCTCATCGCATTCAAATGTATTTATGCTAATCGAGTTTCGACTGCAACATTTATCTTAAAATTATGGTAATGCATTGGTCCTCTCTTCTATTAGATTACTTTAATAATCTTATTGACTGTTGACATCTGTATCGGATTCGTTATTGTGTCCATACATACCTGAAACAGAAAAAAAATTTAAAAAAAATTAATAAGAAGCTTGTTTCGAATACTTAATAAGATTTGAATATGCAACGATACTACAATATTATGCGAGCTATTAAATTAACGATAAATTTGAATAATCGAATTCACTAAAAGCAGTATGGGAATGGATAAAAAAATATTTGCTAAATTACAGTTAATTGAAAATGCAGGTTTGTTTGATTTCACCACTTTTTTTTTAGATTTGAAATAATTGAATTGATTCGGATTTATGTGAATTTTGGTGGCTATAGTTTCTGAAAAGTAAATAAAACACATCCCCCGTGAAAAATATATTGAGCTGGTAAATCAATTATGGAATTAACTATTTTTAATTTCAATAAAATAACTTTGCTGAAGCAGATATTTCGTTCCAAATTAGATAGAGTGATAAGTTTTTCACTTATATAGAGCAGTGGTTTAAGGGGAGAAATACATATAGACTCGCGAATTTTAGTCAATTTTGATGATTTTTTTTATTAAAGAAGAATTTATTCTACATTTTCTAAACTTTACATATGATTTATTTATATTTTCATCTATTACAAAAAAAAGAAACAATTTTAAAATATTTCAAAATGGCTAATTTTGAAGGTCGTAGCGAGAGTTGTCGGTTGGCGCAGTTTGTAGTCTCTGTAGTGTTGATCGAAAATAATAAAAAAACAAATTGTGTGTGATTATTAAGGCTATGTTTTGTAGATGAACCTAAAAAAATAAATGAAACATAAAAATTTGCAGAATGAAACACAATTTTCAGCCAAATTTTTCAATCGTTTTTGCTAGGGATTTTATTTTTCAATCAAAAAAAATAGGTTCATGTAGAAAATAATATCACTGAAAAGATGTGTGCGAAATTTCAGTGCGATAGATAGAAAACTTTCTAAGTTATCGTCCACGCCGATTTGAAAAATTATGTTTTAAGAAAAACGCGTTTAAAGTTTGGGTTCATAAAAATTCAATGATTGTAGCTTCGTATAGCTCATTCTTCTCAAGAAGTTCTTCTTGACGTGCTTCTTTAGTAGTTAGCAAGCTGCGCCGATTTGCTCGAGTCACTCTCTGCTCATATATTTTATCTGCGTATGATTTACATTGTCTGCCAATTATTAAATCTAAATTGTTCATTACTTGTAAAAGAGATGTATATACTTCGTTCAACAATACAGCTGCCGTATACGCGGCAATTTCAATGGGTTTTAACCCTGAGTGTAAGTACTTTGGAACGAGACGCCAAACGGTCGAGTTGAAACTCTCATTTGCATTCTGCGTATGGCCACCCAAACATCTTTCGAGCAAATCATCTTGGGATAAATCTTCAAATATTGGTTTAATATACTCTTGGACCTCTGTATGTAGTGGTGCAGGGTGTTGAATGTCCTCATGTTTTGGATTGTCGTCCGTGGAGCACATATGATAATAAGTGGCCATTACAGCTTTTTACATATCTTCGAGGCTGTTGACATTCCTCCGAAAAGCTAATCCGTAGCATAATGCCAACTTGTTTATAAGCGCTTCGGTTAGTTTACCACTTCCTGCAAGTTATTGATCTTTTTTAATCTTTCGGACTACCGACTACCCATCCTCCTTTGCACGTGGCCAACACACTCACTTTTTACAACTTGAAAATCGTCATCATACGGATTTATGTCAAATATTCCTTTAAACGTTTTTGAGTCTCCATCTCCTATATAATTACCGTATTTCACGCCGAACAATTCTTCTGATCTCAAAAACATCTCTTTGATTGATTCGACTTTCATTGCACCCGAGGAGCCCTGGTGATTCTCTTGACACACTGATATGTGCTCTTCATACCACTCACGATATTATTCTTCAGTATTTTTTTATTCTTCCAGTAATTACACTCCGGACAATAGCTACTTTTTATTACTATATGTATAGCTTTACCAGAGTAGTATCCAATGAGCATTGTGACACCATATAAAGATTTAAAGCCCCGTTTTTTCCATGAACCGTTGCCCGATACTTTTAAATCGAAAATTGGCCTATTATGTTTTGCGTTTTCTTTTTTTTTCTTCTTCCACAGCTTTTTTACAGCAAGATTGAAAAACTGATTTTGTAGGTTAAAGATTATACGCACTTTCACTCAAACCGTCGCACATGTCCATAAGATTGAAAATAAATTAATCCCCTCTCTAGCAATTAGAGTTGGGTCGTACTCGGATTTTTACATACTAGGTATTCCGAATACGAGTACAAAAAAATACCTATTCCAAATACCTGTTCCAAAAATACTAGCTAGTATTTTTTGAAGTATGTACATATATACACACAAGTACATGCGATTTGCAGTGATGTAATGAAACGGTATGATATGCCCTCCCCCATCCACCAGAGACAAAGTTCCCAGGCTAGAATGGTGATGGTGCAGTTGAGCGTGAAAAAATACTAGCCATTAGTCCGTGCAGCTTGTCCGTAACTATCCAATGGTCGGTCACTTATTTGGCAAGTGTTTCTCCAATCTAGGAGCCATCTAAGGGAAAACAAGCAAATTCAATCAATTTAATTTGATTTTCATTTTAATATATGCACAAAACACCTCGTGTATTCGTACAAACTACCAGTGTCAAAAAATTCACTATGATAGGACCAACTAATCCTGTTGCCATCTATATGACTTTTCATTGATCGATGCCTGATACCAAACTTTTCCTGGCTAATCTAAAACAGTCGGTTTTCCACTTCGCCTCACTGAAGCATGAATTTGTCGAAAATTTTATTAAGAAATGATAAAATGTCTATTAAACATGCACCCACTAGGGGGCCAACCTTTTCGGTAAAGCTGGACATGAGTCACAACCCCGGTAGGGTTGGAGTGCAGTCACGAGGAGAGCTTCAGCACAGCCGGAGAAGCCAACTGGCTAACCAAAAAGGATCAAAACATTTTTAGTGTTACTTTCAGTTTTCCCGGCGGATTTCATTTTACCGTATCTTAGAAACTAGGCCGCTTTTTCCCATATTTGTATGGGAACAACTCAGAAAGATCCTCAAATTCATGCTAGACCAAAAAAAATTTTTTTTTGAAAAAATTGACGTTTTTGCCTAATTTCCCCTATAAAAAAATTTGTTCGCCCTTAAAATATCACTATTGAACTCCCCGATCACTTTCAATCATCGAAAGCGCTGTAAAGGCAGTTTTTGCCAAACTATGGCCAAAAAACCCCTTACTCCCCTACAAAACCGAAATTTTTGTATCACAGCAATAGGTCTTGGCTCGTTATGTCCCAAACCACACTAACCCAAAATTAGCCGATTTTATCCGATTTCAGCTACTTTTGCCCTAAAAACTTTTTGAATAATTGAATAAAATACTTTCCCAATTTCTCCTATCAAAAATTTTTTCGTCCTTAAAATACACTAATATACTTCCCGTCCACTTTCAATCATCGAAAGCGCTGTAAAGGCAGTTTTTGCCAAACTATGACCAAAAACCCCTTTCTCCCTTACAAAACCTAAATTTTTGTAACACAGCAATAGGTCTTGGCCCGTTATGTCCCAAACAACTCTAACTCAAACTTGGCCGATTTTGTCCGATTTCAGCTACTTTTGCTCTAAAAACCTAAACCTAAAGTTCCAAAATACTCGCAAGCACGAAAATACTCTATAAAAAAATATGCGATATCGAAAATACTTGCAAGTTCCAAAATACTCGATACGAGTATATACTCGTATAGTTCCAAAATACTTGCAAATATTTAAAAATACCTGTTCCAAAAATACCTGTTCCAAAATACTTGCAAGTATTTTGGAACGATACGTTATTTTCGTATTCGAGTATTTTGGAACGATACGTTATTTTCGTATTCGAGTATTTTGGAACGATACGTTATTTGCGTATTCGAATATTTTGGAACGATACGTTATTTTCGTATTCGAATATTTTGGAACGATACGAGTATATATTCGTATCGAGTATTTTCGTACTTGCAAGTATTTTCGCCTCGCGTACGAGATACTCGTGAGTGTGAAAGCACTTGCAAGTATGAAATACGAGTTTATATTAATATTAGGATACTATTACGTCACTGTTTGATTGAAATGAATTAAATGGACGAAATTTATTGTGTAAATTACATGTATAGTCCACAAAAATACTCGTACCTAGTATTTTTGAATTTCGTACTAGGTACTGGCTGTTCCAAAAAAATACCTGTTCCATATACCTGTTCCAGTATATACGCCTCATCTCTACTAGCAATGCCTAAAAGACGCATGACAAGTACAATTCTGCGATTAACTTCGAATCCATTATTTATAAATGGTCCTGAGTTGGTTTCTTTACGACCGCATTGGCATAGTAAAACTATCTTGAAACCCAAGCCTCGATTGCCAGGTTCTTCAAATTTCACTGTCTGTTTACACTCACGACACATAACAAGCTCTGACAATGCGCTAAACAACGTGAAAAATTCAATAAGCCGATAGCCATGCAAAGTATTATAACGAAGGTCCTAACTACTAGCACTAGAAAGTTTTTTCGCACTTACACTCGGTTGTTCTGTTTTATCTCTGTTTTTGGAGTACTGATTTTCATAAAATTTTCGTTTACGTGGGTATGCTGTCCGAGTTGATAAATTTTTATTTCCTTTAGAATATGAACTCATATTGATATTTTCGTTTTGAAAATCTTTCCGTACTGAATAAGTTCCAAAACTAGAGTGAACAGAATTAACAGCCACATCAGCTCTGACCGTGACTAATGTACCTTGTACTAGCTAAAAAACTGTCAATTTCTTGGAATCATTATGTATATTGATTTCAAAATATCTGTTCACCCAAATTGTTAACAATAGAAAAGTCTGCAGGTAAGGGCAATCAAGAATAGGTAGTCAAAATTGGCCGCTCAACTATACTTCTGAAAGCACTCGAACGCAAAGTACAAGATGGTCACGTTTTTAAGTTTCAACATGATAAATACTTTGAATTAAGTTTTGAAAATTGGGTGACATATTGTTAACGTGTTATACTAACTTTTTATATAGACAAAAAAAAATTTATTTTTTTGAAAATTCTACTTGTATCTCCCCCCTTAAACGAGGCCGGAACAGTGCGAGAAAACTACGAGGAGAAGGATATTCTGACTGACGAAAATATCCTATTATGAAAATTCGCACAAACAATAGCTGAGTTTGACAATAGTCCGATTTCACTGAACTAATCAAAAGTTAAGTTGACAACTATAAACGTTTCGGTGTGCATTACATGCTCTTCATACAAAAAAATCTTCAGTTTTTTTAAATATTTAATCGTTTCATATAAATTCAAATATATTAGTTTGATATGCTTGTTCTTTTGAGTATAAAGATAATAAGAGTGGAAGAAACACAGTAAATGCCCGTAGATGTGTGTATCGAGATTTCTATACAATTTTTCCCCTTGGTATTTCCCCTTATAACTGCTGTCAAATTTTGCTAGCCATGTAATTCAATTGTAAACAAACTATCAGTATGCAATCGAAATCGATGAAAATCAACTAATCAAAAGCGGCTTTGTGCTAAAAGTATTATAGTATATGAAAGACATAAGCTCTCAAAATCATTTGAAAGCAGGAAGTAGCAGCATCACAGATTAAATTTAATCAAAACAGGCAAACGCGACTGAGCATCGAAACATCGCTAAGACAACTATCATTTTCGCGATGCTAAAATATTGTTTCACAATTGACTTTCCACTAATAAACGCACTGTACAGTTTCTGAACGAGATCCATTAATTTTTGAAAACAATTAAGCCACCAAGAAAGTAATTTGTACCGAAATACCGATCTCATCTATGAGTTAGAGTGTAGAAGCTTATTATGATAAAATGAGACATGGATTTAAAGTCAATAATCATATTTGAAGCAATCATAATAAAAGCAATATCAGATGCAAATTGGATTCGATGTCTTAACTTCGCCAAAATCCAGTTCGAAAAATGTGGTAAACCTGAAAGAGGTTATCGAAGTAATATTTTACCCTCAATATAATATCCAAATGAATTGTCGCAATACAATTAATAATCTGAAGAATAAAAAATCATTACTGAAACTGAAGTTTCAATAATGATGTAGTTAATGTTGATGTAAATATTTACATTTTTTTATAGATGTTACTTATTTATTTTACTTTTCTAATATTAATTATTGAATTTCGACACAGAAGGTAAACATGCGAACTTTGCAAATATGATTTAGTATCGTTGCTTTACATGAAAATCACATTATATCACATTTCAAACTTCTGCGCCAAGCCCTTGCACTCAAAACAAGCCACACGTCTACGCCCCGAACAATATGTTTAATTTTCGTAAAATTTCATAGTATGGGTGAAAAACAGCCATACTAAGTCTGAATATCTAACCGTGCTGGGTTCGTTCAGTACAGCAGGAGCACGTATTCTATAGGCCACAACCTTATTCACGACTGCAATAAAGGACACTGGTAGCAGTGAAAGCTCACAGGCTACCTTTGTACAACTGAGTTTTCGAATTTTTTGACTGTATCTCCTGCAGCTAGTTTAGCATTAGGCCTCGAAAAGCGAATACAGCATCAGCTAAAAGTTCCACTATAAGCGTGTATGAGGAAAAATGCCTTCTGCCAAATCCTTATAAAATAGGACGAGGGGACGAGAGAGGGACCGCAAGAAGTACAGGGTTTCTTTTTTAGAGGTATAGAACTTTGAAATGAAATAAAATACGGATAAATTGTTTTGATTGCCATGAAATTGGTTTTATTGGAAATGCCATTTTTATTTGAATATGATTTCGGGCACATGAGTCCAAACGAGAGGTCCAATTTTCGACTACTCTAGCCACTAATTGGGCTGTATCCCGCCAATAACGCGGTGAATGTTGTCTTCCAAATGGTCAAGCGTCTCGGGCTTGTCAGCGTAGACGAGTGATTTGACGTATCCCCACAAGAAATAGTCCTGTTAAATCACAAGATCTTGCAGACCAGTTCATAGGTCCAAAACGAGAAATTATGCGATCATCAAATGCTTCTTTCAATAAGTCGATGGTTACACGAGCTGTATGGCATGTCGCGCCATCTTATTGATACGAGAGGTCCTCTGCAACACGGCGAGCCAATTTCGGAACGAGAAAGTCATTGATAATGGCTCTACAGCGGTCACCATTGACTGTAATGTTATTCGCAGCAGCATTTTTGAAGACATATAGACCAATTATTCCACCAATTGTCGATGCCAAATGGACTCACTTCGGTCTTCATCGATACTACGCACTACAGCTGCTATGGTTTTTTCATTATGCACTGCACGACGTCTGGATGGATGCGTATTATCAGTGAGAGTAAACGTGGTGCGGGAACGATCCATAGCTAACCGAATTGATTGTTTTGATGGACGATTATGTCGGCCATAAAATGTAGGGAGTGTTTTTTTTTCGAAATAAATCTGCACAATTTGCAGACGTTGCTCAGACGTCAACCTATTCATGACCAAATGGCAAACCAAACTAACCATAAAACGCATGACAGCTGTCACATTATACGTAGCATTAAAAATTGTTGCCAACTTAAAGTTCTATACTTCTAAAAAACAAAACACCCTGTATATGAAGATGAGATGACGTGTACTCTAGGCACTGCAAACCTGTGAAGACTCTCAGTCGCAGGCAACGTAAGAAGATACGAAAAATGGGAAATCTGCTTGCGAGCGTGGACAGGGAAATCAAGACAGCAAAAAACTGCAAGGGCTTCCAAGCAAGGTGGATGCAAGGAGGAGCGAGAGAAAAGTTTACTGGTTCCGTTCGGAGTAGAAATGTTTCGGATAGATGGCTTCGAGAAAAATTACGTCAACTGGACATTGCGAACTAGTCAAGGCTCTCATTATTAGAAACAACAGGCTTCTGCATAGAAAGTCGAAGCTTTTCAGGGTTTCTCACGATTCAAAAATGACGCTGAAAAGCAATGGGGACACAGCCTCACTAGAGAAATTCCTGTCTGCCAGCATAGATGCTCACGATGTCAGTGGAGAAGCATTAAAGAAAGATAATGCAGAAGCGAACGCTAAAGCCAGCGTTCCTGAACGCAGAGTGACTTAAAGTTTCACAACCAGCAATTGAGATCTTGCTGGGGCTGCTCCTCCAGACACAAGTACATAATCCGCGAATGTAGGGAGAAAAATGTGGGCCTTCGTTGTGGTACCTGTGTACAACTTCAGCAAAGCGAGGTTTACTGACGATCACCTCCAAGTCTCCTGCTCACACGGATCATTCCGCGGCTAAGTATTGTTAATCGGCCCATATTCACCATTTAAGATCCAACTCTTCACAGATAACGTGCGCCTCGACAATCATCAGATCTAAATCTGGTTCCACACGTGCGAAAAGGAGGAAAGGTACGAGGCCGAACAAAGAAAGATAATCTCAAATCTACTAGGTACACTCTTGGCATATTTGTTAAAAATGTCTGAGCAGAGGAAATGCTACCTATCTACACCATATGTATGTCTGCGCCCCTTAAACTTCACTACTTTGAAATATTCACAGCGCGGAGAGGGTAAGTTTCATGGTATACTGAGATAAAAAATAATGGTTTCGACAAAACGTTAGCCAAGATTGTGGGTTTATAAATAAAATGGCTTTGACACTGGGATATAGAAGAATAGAAACTGTTAATTTTTACAGATCCGATGCACTTAGTTCAATAATAGGAATAGGCTGAAACGGGTGTAAGACTCAGAGCTAGTGCACTTAATCTGCAAGATCAATAAATCGCATGCCTATCCCATAGCCGAATGCACTAGCAACGTAATTGAAATGTAAACAACGTGATCTGGAAGACAGTGGAATCATCTAGGAGTTTCGCGTACGAGTAGCATCTTCTATAAATACTGCAGGGGCACACTAATAAGGAGTTCAGTTGATCAGTGAAAATTACGCTTGACAGCGCTTGCTAAAACTATAGCGCGATAGCAGTGCTTGAGTTATAGAGTGGACGCCGAAAGTATTTAGAGCTTTATATTAAGTACTAAGTAAAATTGTTCAGTTAATTTGAAGATTAATAAAAGTCATTTTGGAGATAAAATTGCCAGTTTTCCACTTATGTGAAGTTATCTAGAGGGTGCTACACCGTTAATGCAACATTGGTGTCAGAAGTGGGATTTCGATAGTGGGCAAAATGTCCACGTAAAACCATTGAAATAAAAGACAATGAAATAAAAATGGAAAACATTGAGCTAAAAGTGGGAAATAGTGAAAGACAGTGAAACTAAATTGAAAGGCATTGAAATGGTATTACAATATAAGACAATTGCTGGGAATTTTTCTGGACTTAGAAGAAAAAGCCAGCTGTAAATAGCTTAGTTTGGTTGAATTAAAGAGGGAGCTAGAAAAACGGAAAGCTTCTACTCAAGGTAACAAAGGAAGACTAATGAGTTGCTTAAAAGGTGCGCTGGTATCTGAGGGACTGGATCCTGAAACGTTAGAGTTTCCAAACAAAGACAGAATGACAAGAAGTGAAACCAACGCTTATGAAGGTTCCGAGAATGCGCTGATGCAAATACTGAGGCTGATGCAGAAAAATATAGAACGACAACTAATAAACCTGAAGATGAACCTGAACAGTAAATTTGAGAAGCTGGAACAACAACTGAAAGATGAAAAATCTGATATTGGAAACCTAAACCTAAAGCTTGAAAACAAATTCGATGCTTCGAAGAAAGAATTAATGTTATTGACAGAAAAGTAGAAACAGAATTAGAAGAAGCCGGAAAAATGAAAAAACAACTTGGAGCACATCAGAACAATGAGCTTTATGAAATGGAAAAATGCAATTCTTTTGAGCATCTACAAAACACAATTCAAAAGCTGCTGCAAGAAGCAGTTACTGGAATGAGCAAAACCGAGCAACATCGCTGACTCAGGGAATACGAGTTGAATTGCAGTCGAGCTTCACAGCTTTGATTAATGCACTTGATATCTGAAGCATATCTAAAGGTCGCGGCTTCGTAACCGCAAGCAGAAACCAGACGAAACTCTGGAGCAATCGGCGCAGGAAATTTAAAGGCTAGCGCTATTGGTATGTACAGCAGACGACGAAGAACATCGAGATGACACAGCCACAGAAGCCTTCATCAGCGCATTGCAGGCTCAAAATTTTCAACAGGCAGTTCGAATAGCGGAAAAGCGGACTATGAAGGATGACTTGATATACGGATTGAGTATTGAAGCAGCCAAAAAAGTCACCCTCAACACAGCTAGATTTAGGGAAACAACATTGGAAGAGTTCAGATGCGTGCGTGTTGTAAAATAGAAAGTTACAAACAAACGATGCCCTAAGATGCTGGAATTTCGACGAAAGAGGACGTCTACAACGAGATTGTCCAAAGCGCAGACGACTGAGTTGCTACCCAGTTATTGCAAACAGACAAAACAAGACGAAATCCAGAGCCTGCTGGCAGAGCCCTTTGATGTTGGAATTGTTGAAAAAAAGGACACCTGAGTCAAGTCAGTATAAGCCCAGGTATTGTCAAAGATGCGTAAGTAAGATGTCATCAAAGCAATGAGTTTAGCTGTTCCTCAGGAACCGTAATAATGATATTTCTCATACAAATTCAGGAACTGTTCTTCAGTCATCGTGTCAATGATATTTCGTATACAAATTCCGGAACTCTGCCTGAGTCACGGTGACAATATTTGTCATACAGATTCTGGAACTGGGCCTCAGTCACTGCTACTGATTGACGGTTTGTGTGCAAATTATCTTAAAATGTGCGAATTTTCTTAACATAAAGAGTTTGAAATGCTCTCATTAATAATTTGGATGAACTTAGTAAATAATTGTATTCCGCGATGCAAATAAGCATTTGAATGCCATAATGCTTGTACATATTTTGAATTTACTTTTGTGATTGTATTATTTTACACTAATGGAATTTGTGTGATTGTATTGTTTGCACTAACAAAAGCTTGAATGAAAAGATTTTGTGAAGAAATCTCATACAACACGTTGAAGGAAGTGATGTTTGCCCGTAAGTTGAGTTTATGTTTGAAAATGGTGCTTATATATAAAATGTAGGTAAAAATATATGTATGTTTGGCGCTCTTAGATATGATTATACTCTTATTATTCAGCCACTTGAAGCTTCAGAATTACGTCTAGATTTTCAGCTAGCGCAACAATAGCATTGTCCCATGTGTCAAAATATTTATAAAATATTTAATCTAATATACTTATTTCTATTTCAGAATCAACAACATTTGCTATCATTTTTTTATGATAAGCTTCTATGTCAAACAACTATCACTGACTGCTAACCTTTAACCATTAATTAAAATCTTTCTTAAGACAATTTAATATCTACGTACAAACCATCTTTTAACTCCTTATATCAGACCTTCTTTTCCCTAATAATTTTGTCAACAATAGAACCAAAACTTATCAATATTTTCAATATGAAAGTGTAAGCGATGAAAGCTTATAGCTCGTTACTGGCCGTACACCTGGCAAAACCAATTATAAATCTATAATTCTCTCCATTGTCTATTGCGACTTCACCGTTCCATATCTTCTCCATCAATTCGAAAACTTTTCAAATACCTACGAGATCAATGAATTCTTGCCGTCTTATCACTTTTACTGCAGCCAGGCAAGGCATACAAACAACTCAGGAGCGCATCCTAAAAGGACTAATTAAGAAAGTATTAAAGAAAAAACTCAAATCCATTGAATTCGAAATTAGGTCGAAATCATCTTTCCTCCCGTTCGATTTCAATTCAAGTTTTAACTAGTAATGGGCCAGAAACAAATTCGTTTTACCTTCATATCGGCTTAGTTATGGTATCCAACAATGATACGCAAGGCCCGACTGTCAAAATTAAGGTACGTATCTGATTATCTTGCCGCCCTTTTTCTCACAGTTTCTGAGTGCGATACGAATATCTAAGTTTATATGATACGTACGTACGTATGTATGATGTGTACAAAGTATTCGGTTAAGTCGGATGTCAGAATGGAATTGGCTGCCTGGCACTGCACCCAGTTTTCAGTTCGCTTTGATTCAGTCGCGGCACTTTTATGTTTTTATATACGATCGGCTTTAGTTAAGGTGATTACCACAGATCAAGTGAATGTCTGAACGTCTCGTCGTGACTTGATGAGTATCGTTACCGTATCAATAACGTAGCAGACAAAAAGAAAATATAGATAGCATTATAACATGTTACATTTGGATTATTTTTAAATTGCTGGTTTAGGGAAGAACAGGAGCTGCAAAGGTGATTTACCAAATCAAATTTTGGAGAGAAAGAGATTCCGGAGAACATTTGCTTTTGAAAACAACATTAGAGGTATGACACTTATTATATAAATTTTCAATTCGTATGAGCGAACCAAATCAAACCTAAACCATATTAGTATCTTGTACTTTGTTATCCGGTTCATCTTGTTGTAAGAAACGCGGTTGAAAGAAAAAAATGCTCCGAGCAACTCTCACAACTCAAATTAGACATCTAAAACCTCGCTTTAGTAGAATATCAGAAATTAAAGCTAAAAGATTTGAAAAACTTTGTATCTACTAACAAGCGCCCAGTGTGGGACAGATTATATTGAAAAATCTTATGGTGAAAGTATTGTGCTTCACTTTTCTAATAATTCTAGGCTATAATTTACACAAAAGCATTGAAATCATGCGATTGTTGTTTTGGGAATGTTAATCGTTTCAGTTGGGTTCATATGAACTAAAATGGATTTTAGGACACATATTGATGGCGTGCTGTGATTTACTTACAATCGAACATTTAATGCCAAACTTGCTTCAGTACAACAGTAAACCTCTGATCATAATTATTCTCGCAATAGATAAACCTAGCACAATGTTGTTAAACGATCATTAACACCCGCTATTTTCCAAATTAAATTTTGGACACTCAAGCATTTCATCAGTTTTAAATGAAAATTGATTTGAAAAATAAATATCGATCTCGATCAAAATCACTTAATTCGGCTAGGCTGCACAGAAATCAATGTTTCTATATAGAGAACAGTAATCAGGCTCTCGTCAGCAAACCAAAACCAGATATGTGCGGTACAAGAAAAACTCACTATTTGCCATAAGCATCGAATTCGATCATCGTGCGTAAATCTTTAGCATAACGATTGCTTCGATGGTCAATATTCACTGTAATTTGACCCAATCGAGTAATTATAAAGCGCCAAATGACTCCCGCACAATGCGCTCCAGCTCAGTGCCGCGTTGTGTATGCGCCTCCATGAATGTCTTGCATACGGGAAAGGCCTCACGAATGTGGAACACACGAGATCGTGAATGTTTTGTGTAATATGTTATGTGTTGTTATTTGATAACTTGACTTTTCTGCTAATAAGGAATGTGAACACGGAGCTGTTTTATTGTAAACATTCCGTGTGTAAACAGTTACAATCTTTGATTCGTTGGGAGTCTTTTTCAGATACAAATGCATCAGGTTCTTTTACGTGCGTTGAAATAAGTTGGAGAATCGTTTAATCTGATTTTAGTTTATATAGAAGCGATTGATTGAGTTTTATTTCTAAGTAAACGCAAAATTCAATAAGTTACTGCAGGAATCAAATATGTTCCTGAGTAGCTGGAACCTAATTTTAAGAATTTTGTTGAATCCAAGTCAAAAAAAATAATGTATTCAATGAAAATTTATGCAAATACACTGAAAAAAATCCACATGGCGCCCAGAGCCATGTAACATAGCGCATTATTTATGACCCCATACGCTATGTATATAGTACTCTGAGCTATGCAATACGGCTCCCAGCGCCATAATGTCAGAATCTACATAGCGCGTGATCCTATGTAACATGGCGCAGCATTTATGGTACTACACGCTATGTACATAGTGCCCTGAGCTATGCAGTATGGCTCCCAGCGCCATAATTACATGGCGCAGAAATTATAGCCCCACACGCTATAATACATAGTGCCATGAGCCATGTAATATGACTTCAGTTGAAGAAGATAACTTTAATTATAACTCGCAGCCATACTGTGTGAGGGGACGTATAAATGTGAGTATCAACCATTGAAGCACTGTGGCCTGATTTAGCTAATTCCCGCCAATTGTGCTATCTAAAAGTTAAATTGGCGGAGGAAGATTTTTGATTTCGTGGGTTGGTGGATTTATGACTATATAATGTATTTGAAAAACTGAAGTTGGGCTATATATTGATTATGAAAAACTATATTTGGGCTGTATATTGTTTTGAAAAACTATATTTGGACTATAGATTGTTGTAGAAAACTCTATTATGGCTATACAGTAAAACCTTTAATCGGGACACATCGAACCACCTGAATAATCGAACTACCTGAATAATCGAACTATAAAAATACCGTGCATACAAATTCTTGAAGAAAATTAACTCTGCACTGAAAAAACACATAGCGCCAGCCACCATGTACTATAGTCCTCTACGCCATGAAACATATTCATCCACGCCATGCACTATAGTCCTCCACGCCATGTACTATAGTCGTCCACGCCATGTACTATAGTCCTCCATAGTCCACCAATAGGAACAACACTATAGTCCTCCACGCCATGTACTATAGTCCTCCACGCCATGTACTATAGACCTCCATGCCATGTAATGACGTGGAGGACTATATTACATGGCGTGGAGGACTATCGTACATGCCGTGGAGGGCTATAGGCATAGCGCCTGCCCCTATGTACTGTTCGCCATTTACTATGGCGTGTGCCGCTATATTTTATCACAATCCCCAAATCGACTATGTACATACAGTACAGAAGTCTATAAATTATGGCGTCTGGCGCTATGTTTTTCAGTGTAATTTCTCATATATTACATTTCACAGAAGAAGTTTCTCAGACTTCCTGTTAGATAACCTCATTACTGGATACCCAAATCGGCTCGATGCTCTTCTGCGCCCCTATTTCATTTCACTTTCGCTTCTAAGAGTACAGCTAAGTTCATTTGATCGAGGGAGGCTGATAGTGTTGAGAACCGATAGGATCATTATGCTGTTCTTTTAGTGTTTATTATAATTATCACATGCGTGGCTTTTAGTATACATACCAGATGAATCTGCTTGTCATATAGAAACCTCCTTAAGGGGTAAGTGCATTTTGCATCTAGTTCCTACGATCCCTGCTCCTGCTTCACAATCCGTATACGATCCATCCATTAACCACATTGTCACCCTTTATGCAAAAGGAGTCGGACATTCTCCCAGTTGTTCCGTGATGGTATTATGACCTTGAACTTTTCTCGAAGGTTGCGTTAGGCTTTATTTGATCGCTGAAGTTACTACCAAGGCGACGATACTAAACTGGCCCTTTAAGTATCCTGGTCTCTGCCCGCAGGTCTGTTGCGGGCCATTTTGTCGGTTCCTCTAGAATTTTTGGTTGCAGCCGCTTCAATTTCAGAAGGATCTCCATACCTGTCATTTAGGCAAAGCTCATTGCTCATGAGTTTTGTTGAGTTTATTAGCAGCAGTTTTTTTGTGGTTTTCTTCGACTACACTGCTGTTCCGTATAGAATAGTAGGTCTAAGCAGAGTCTGCCCTAGAAATAGTTCCGAATCGCGTTCAAGCATTTATTTTGTCGCCAAATGCCTTAATGGATTTTTAGATATTTTACTTTTTCCTGTAGACGCACCTCTGTGCTTCTAATTTTTAAGGGCCCACATTTTTTTCTCCCCGGTGTAATGGTACCATGCTGATTTTGGAGGGTTTATGTTACTTGTTCACACTATTCTGCATTTTCCTTTCAAGGCGTTCTGAATAACAATGTATCTGAGTGTGAGCCTCTTATCACTAACGTGACGTCATCTGCGTCAGGTGAGGGTCCCAAGAAGGCCACCGACCAATATGAACAACTCCTCCCTATGTTTGCTCTGAACTTTTCTTCCACAGCTCTGAAAATACATCTTGGTACCTCAATACTTTACCCGCCCATTTTATTGCCCATTGAGACCCTTCTATCTTCTGGAGTGCAAGGCGCAGCGACTCGTGTCTTGTATTGTCAAACGTTCCTTCTACGTTCATTTCCTTATTATTCAATACCTTTTCTATTATTTGTACCAGCTTATGTATAGCTGATAAAATTGATTTTCCATTTTGGTAGATAAATTAAAATTTGGGCAGTGGTATCTTCAGTAAGTAATTATATACATATATGTCTCGATAAGCTTTTCCATGGTCTTCAATATGAGGGATGTTAGTTTAATTTACCTTTATGGTTTTATACGGGCATGCTGCCATATTTGGGGATGAACACAACGCGCAGCAGTCTTTATAGTTCTGGTATGCAGCTCGATCTGAAAATTTTACCAGGATAGTTTTTAATTTTCATGTGGCTCTTTGTAGAAGAGGCAGGATAATCTCATCTGGCCTTCGTGATTCAATCGGATTTAACCTATTTAACCTTTTCATATGAGATGGTGAAACAGTGGTGAATCCACTTAAAGCCCTCGTCTTCATCCTCAGCATCATTATAATTACTATTTATGGACCCTGAGAAATGTCGCAGACGTTGTTGTTGCCATTCAATGTCAAGTTTAAAGTGGACCTATATGCCCTTGGTTGCCCTTAAACAGATTTTTTTGTGCCACTTCAGTTTATGGAATCTTGACAATCCTACAGAGGTACTCCGAACCTTTCATTAGTTCTTTGTGGTATTTTGAAAGTTTCTGTTGTATTCTGAGAGTATCCATCATGCAACCCTCGATTTGGGGGCACTATTTCATTTAGGACAGTTAGAATGGTCGGAGTTGAGCATTATTCTGGTGACGTTTCAAACCGTGGTTTTCCAGTTTCATCTTTGTAGTATAATTCAGTTGGATGGTGGAAGCAGATATCGCCCCTCATTCAAAGCAGATCTTTGGTTCAAACACTGTGTATTTGTTGGTGTAGTCAGGGATGAGAATAAAGTTAATGTTTTTGTTAATAACTATAGTCGCCCTTGGGTCTTCTTCGTCTGCAACCAACATTAACTTGCGTTTTTACTAATTTTCGAAGAAAGTTAGTATTAAACTCGTTTCGCCGAAAATTCATATTTATATATATATATATATATATATATATATATATATATATATATATATATATATATATATATATATATATATATATATATATATATATATATATCAGCAAAATGATTTTCCGAGATAATCTCTGGAGTGGCCAATCCGATTGAGCTGAAATTTTCGGAGGACATAGATACACTGAGCGAAATTGCTATGGTTCCACATCTGTTTCTTAATTTTTTTCTGCAACCTACTGCGATCGCCTGGCAGCGTTTCTTACAAAAGGAAAGTGAGATAACATTTTTTTAGAAATGCGCATTAAAATTCGTCTGAAAGTAATTAGGAGGGTCAGTGCTATCATAAACTGTAAATTAGTCCTATTTAAGAGCGAAATTGCTATGGTTCCACATAGTGTTTTCTGAGCATTGTGCGTCTGAGGTTGTGTAAAAAATAATTTTCGGTATTCACTTTTGTTTGTGAAATAGTTATTATAACATTAGGACATTTTTCAAGTGAAAAGGGTAGTGGTTGATTACAATTTTCCAATATGCCAAGTGGAACCAGGTTGACTGCGGAAGAAATAGCGCAAATTAAATCGTACAAAGAAATGGAACTTTCGAATCGTGCCATTGCAAACAAAATAAATCGATCTCATCATGTTGTCAACAACTATTTGAATCGTGGAGATACCTATGGGAAAAAACAATTTAAAGGTGGGAGTCCGAAAATAACAAAGAGGCAACGAATGGCAATTCTTCGTGCGGCATCGTCTGGAAACGTTACCGCAAGTCAAATAAGGATGGAACAGAACCTCCTGATTTCAAAAAGGAGAGTCCAACAAATTTTAAACGAATCTGGTCGTTTTAAATGGGCTAAAAGAGCAAAAAAACCGGCTCTGACAAAAAACCACAAAGAAGCCGGACTGACTTTTGCCAGGACACACATGGGTTGGAAAGATGAATGGAAAAATGTTATCTTTTCTGATGAAAAGAAATTCAATCTGGATGGTCCAGATGACCAACAATTTTATTGGCATGACTTGAGTAAAAATAAGCAGGTAGCTATGAGCCGAAATTTTGGAGGGGGCACAGTGATGGTTTGGGCAGCGTTTGGGTACAACGGAAAAATACCGATTTGTTGGATTTCAACGCGAATGAAATCCGAAAATTATATTCAACTTTTGGAGGAAGTGTTACTCGAATACGGCGACAGGATTTCCTCGGAAAACTGGAAATTTCAGCATGACAATGCTGCTATCCACAGTTCCAGAGCAACTAAGGAGTGGTTCCAACAGAAGGAAATTGAAGTCCTGAGCTGGCCTGCCCGTTCCCCGGATCTTAATCCAATTAAGAGCCTATGGGGGATGCTGGTGCGAAAAGTTTATCTAAATGGAAAGCAGTATAACACCCCTGCAGAGCTCAAAACTGGAATTAAAGAAGCTTGGGAAGAGATTTCTGCAAGTACCTTAAGAAATTTAATAAACAGCATGGAAGATCGCATTTTCGAAGTGATACTAAATCAAGGAGGCAGTACTAAATATTAAAACCTGGTTTTAGTAATATTAAACATTGATTTATTATTTTTTAATAAAGTGGAACCATAGCAATTTCGCACTAAAAATGTCTACATTTTCTCTTTTAATCTTTACATTACCTCAATTCTTGTATTCTTTTTTTTTTCTTGTATTCAATTCTTGTATTCTTTTTTTTTCAGTCTTAATAAAGCTTTTTTTGTTTAATAATAATATAAAATTGTTTCATCTACGCATCTGTTTCATCTGGACGCAGCTTTGTTCCCATATTATGGGTGGAACCATAGCAATTTCGCTCAGTGTATATATAATATGAGCTGGAAGATGAGCTGGAAGTCTCCAAGATCGTCAAATTACAACGTTTACAGTGGGCTGGGCACGAGCAACGCATGAATGACAATCGCATGCCAAACGTGTCATGAACGCAAGACGAGTCGACGGAGCGAGGCCAAGAGGAAGACCAAGAGCTCGTTGGGAGAGCTCAGTGTATGCGGACGCCGAGCAATTATTGGGGCTCCAAGACTGGAGGACGCGGTCACGTGACCGAGACAATTGGAGGAATACGATCCAGGCGGCCAAGGCCCGACGTCGGGCTGTTGTGCCACGATGATGATGATGATGATATATAGTGAGTAGGTCTAGAATTCAAATATCTTTAGCTCTTTGGCGGCGGCGGGCATTTTAGTGAATTTTCAGGTACTCCTATATTTCCAAGCAGTGTAAATTTTTGTTAAAATAAATGTTTGGGAATGAAAACTTATTATGTTTTAAGCTTGTTTATGTTAAAATGTTGGAAATTTTGAGCCGTGTGTGGGTGCAGCATGCCTAAAAGTAGGCAAGGATTTTTTTCAAATTTTGATTTGTCATTACTTCTAAGAAAAACAATGGATCATCGTGAAATTTGCAGAGCGTATTAATGTTGCCGAAAATTTAGCACACGTGGATTTTCAAGATAGTGCGGGTAACTCTGTAGCTACGGCAGGCTCCTGAAAAAAACCTTCAAATCATTGGCCCTCCTCAAAAATTTTTGATTTTTGGCAAAAAAATCAAATCATTGATAAATTTTAACCTTTGTCCATCGTGTCAAATTGAATTTTTCAAAATTCCGATTTGCACAAGAACGGCAACCCATAACCAAATTACCTCTATTTTCAGCACTCGAAATTTCTGTTCACGAGAACTGACGACCGGATTATCCGATCATGGTGAAATTTACAGAACATGTTGGTATTAGCTAGGACCAGGTCTGATAGAAGTGATTTTGAAATGCGGGCAACCCTGTGCCAGTGGTACCATCTTGAAAAATTACTGAGAAAAAAAAACGGTTTTTGGCCTTCCGATTCAGCCATCAGATTTTGATAAGATTCATACAGTACTTGGATCTTACCTTAGGTAACATTTGATGAAAATTTGGCTGAAAAATTAGAATAAAGTTGCCAGCTATGGTGATTTTTGTCTCATAAATCTTGCAAATTTGCTGAGCAAAATAAAGCTTTTTTTTCTATAACTTCCGGTACAGTGTAGAAATCAGAACGAAGTTCACGCAGTAAACGGACCTTAATGTGAACCAAATGTCGTAGAAATTTCGTACAAAAATCATGAAAGGGCTGCCAGCTATGACCATTTTGGTAATTTTGTTTAATTTCTTTACTGAGCGATTATGTCATTAGATTTGCAAATGGAAATGATCCTGCAATGAAAACAAATATTAACGCTTTAAAAATTTAAAATGTTTTGAGGGTGGTAGCCCTAAAATTCTTTTCACCCGTATAGCTTCCAGCGCAGTGACTCAATCGAAACGAAATTTACTGGTTGAGTTTAACTTAACGTGAAGCAGATTTGGTATGTATTTTGCTTTGCTGCTAACACAGGGTAACCAGCATTAGCCATTTCCGTAAATATTGCACCAACAGATGCTTCAAATTACGTTCTTATATACAAAGCATTTGCAATAAAAATGAGGAATCAATTTTTAAATTTTCCGAGTTTTGAACATTTTTCGGCTGGCAGCCTCAAACAACGTTTAACCGCTGAAACTTTCGATGAAATCCTCCGATGAGAACAAAATTCAAAGGATAAGTTGATTTGAGTATGAGCTTGTTATGGTAAACTTATTGCTGCTTCGTTCGGAAAGTGTTGCCAGCACTGAACATTTTCATCATTTGTGTTATAGTTGAGTTTTGTTGCTTTGGATAAGGAATGGTTGATATGATTCTACAAAACAGTGTATTACGTCTTTCCACACTTTTTTGTCACTCAAAGAAAATTTCTTCCAAAATTAGTTTTCATACTGGTGGCTGGAATGCTATATCTGCTGAGTTGAGGAAATAGTTTTGTTTGCGTTACTTTGCCATTTGGTTTTCTGTACGGCTTTTCAGATCCACTATCAGATTGATTGGTTTGTTGACTCATTCGCTGATTTACTGGAGAGAACTGTAGCTTTGAGGTTTTTCGGGGCATTTGAGGTACAAATTTATTTTTAATTGAAATTTTAGCCTTTCCTCAAACAGTAAAGCAGCACCAAGAATGCTTTTCAGAGCACCCCCGTGATAAAAATAAGGCTTTCAATCATCTTCTGATTTGCAGCCTTAAGTAGGATTGACAACAAACTACAGTACATCGTATTTGGTTCCACTATGTTATGGTAAATCAGAGATCAGAGTGAAGTCTAAGACCAATGACACACACGGTGGTTCGACCGAAGCATTCCCCGAGAGGAAAGCCGAATCGGTATAGCCGTACCTTACTCTAGTATTGTGATGACACATACCGCAGTTGTGTTCACAAGTGTTCGTACTCTGGATGTTGTTGTTGTTTCGGGTGCAAATCGCTATCCTGTATTACTCCAGATGCATAAAAAAAAGTACCTATTGTTTCACTTTTCGGGCACAATAAGTGGCCGCAAAAATTGGTTATTAGAAAGCCAAATCTACAAGCCCACCAGTATTCTTGAGGATTACTTCATTATAAAGCTGTTCGATGTAAAAAAAATATGCAACTAATAGGTAACCCGAATATATTCCACAGTTACTAAGAAATGAAAGAATACACCTAAGAAATGAGTTTTTTTTCTTGAAAAGCTATTGAACTGAATGTATGCCTATTAGTGTTTTCATACTTGTGTTATTCACTCAAACCGATGTGTAATATTATAATCTTAAAAAGCTCATGTAATGCATATGCTTTGACTATACAGTTAAGTGATTAGCACACTGCAGTGTACTTCACACGTTACTCATACACTATTATTAACTAAAACCAATTAAAATGTAATGACCATCCTTTCCGGTTTTCTTAGCAGCACTATTTATGTTAAATCGAATTTTGATATCTTTGTATCGTTAATAATATACCTAGTCAAATGCATTCTTCCTGGCTTTAGCTCAGTCTCCATTTAAACATCTGGGCTGTTCGGTCATGCACATAAGTACATACACAACATAGACAAATCAACGGTCAAGAAACATAAGTAAACTTCAAACGGTCTAATATTCAACCGTGGAATTGACATTGTTGATAAATTCGCTACGGGCGCAGCATAAATCCAATTATCTTTATAAAATAGCCAGCCATGGTAGTCGTAGTCAGTTCAGTGAAAATATTACAATGCTTCTCATTGTTTGCACTCTGACTGCTAGAAGAGAGCACACCAACCTGCCTCGAGTTCCGGTACTTAAGCCAGTTCTGTGTCTTATGCCCGATTTATACATTGGAACGAGCGTCTCGGGTACAAGAGTAAACAAGACTCAACAAGACATTGGACGAGACTCAACAAGACATAGGGTGTATTGTTTACTTAGGATATTGCACCGTACAACACGGACCATACACCATGCACCTTTCATAGGGTGAATTGTTTACTTAGGATATTGCACTTTGCATCTTTCGACAGTTGTGAGCTGTTTTGTTCAGTTCAGTGAACGATGACTGAGGTACGGGCTGTGGCTATTGCAACTGCCTGGTGTGCGTTGAGTTATTTCAATCTGGGACACGCAAACAAATGTTTGAAGTCCCGGCGAAAAATTCGAAAATTTAAATGAGCACATGCTACCCTCTCGAATCCCTTTGACTTGATGCATAAAACCGACTTCGCTTCCAGCGGCTTCGAACTCGGACGAGACGGTCATAAACACTCAGGCACAGCAGTAAAAGGATCATTATCCCTTCGTAAAACAAACAAGAGCCGACGAGCAAACCATTTACACACGCGTGCTTGCCATGAAAAACACAGCCGAGACTAGACAAGGAGACCGTTTACACACTCACCTTGTCTTCATTTGGCATTACTCGGCGAGCATGTAATTCCGGCTTTACAAGCAGACTGAATAATGTCGGGCAAATGCACCGGCAACGATTCAACGAGCCCCCATCTCAGAACGTCAGGGTGCCGGAATCTCAGAGTAATAATCTATTAAGAAATGTATCCAGGCTTTCTTTGAAATGCTACAAAGATATTTTTTCTGTTTTTTTTTCTCTCGCAAAGAATGTGTTATATCTCTGAATGCAGTTGAAATGGGGCAGCAATGAAGGGAAACGCTGATGTCGATCCAGGAAGTGCGGTCATCCTTTTTCTTTATAATGGATACCGGAGATTCAACAGGTTAGGGCTTGGATTTGCTATTTACAAACATTCGGAAAGAAAAGCCAAAGATAAAACCGCGAGTATTGAATTACTTCGATTGTACTGTCGGCTATGGAGGCTTAGTATCGAAATGAAATGGCTTGGAAAGAATTCGCTCATACCAAAAGATATAATACTGTTTATCGGGTAATGCTGTAAGCGTTTTATGCCATTACAAAGCTTTTGTTCTGTCAATCATTATTTCAATTGCAGGAGAAATAGGGAAAAACTTAATTGATTTTCTCGCACTTTTTGTGGTATTTTTGGTAAACAATATGCAGAAAATTGATTATTCTACAAATAAATATTTGAATATTATTTACATTTAACAGTAGTTTGAGTTTTTTGTATCCCTAGCACCAAGGATAGTCTTTAATTTAGATTATTTCAAACAGATTTAAGTTATATTGGTTTGCTATTTAGGAAATAATTTATGCATATACATCAATCATAAAAATATTAACGTCAATTTTGTTTGTTTTTACTGATTTTCGAAGAAAATTTAGTATTAAACTTGTTTCGCCGAAAATTCATCTATGTTTATATTGTATACTCGTATATAAATAAATATATCAGGAAAATGATTAAGGGAGATAATCTCTGGATTGGCCAACCTGATTGAGCTGAAATTTTTGGAGGACATAGATGTATATAGTGGGTAGTTCCATGACTTGCTAGAATTCAGATATCTTTAACACTTTGGCGGCGGCGGGCATTTTAGTGAATTTTCAGGTACTCCTATATTTTCAAGTAGTGTAAATTTTTGTTAAAAAAAGTACTGGGAATGAAAACTTATTATGTTTTAAGCTTGCCTATGATAAAGAGTTGGAAATTTTGAGCCGTGTGTGAGTGCTGAAAACCTAAAAGTAGGCAAGAATTTTTTTTCAAATTTTGATTTGCCATAACTTCTGACAGAAACATTAAATCATCCTGCAAATTGTAGCGCGTATCGATGTTGACTAAAATTTAACACACATGGGTTGAAAAAGACAGTGCAGGTAACCCTGTAGCTACGGAAGGCTCCTGAAAAAAATCCTTCAAATCATCGACCCTCCTGAAAAATTTTTGCTTTTTGGCAAAAACTTCAAATCATTGATAAATTTTAACTTTTGTCCATCATGTCAAATTGAAATGTTCAAAATTCCGATTTGCACAAGAACGGCAACCCATCACCAAATTACATCTATTTTCAGCACTCGAAACTTCTGTTCACGAGAACTGACGAACAGAACATGTTGGTATTAGCTAGGACCAAGTCTGATAGAAGTGATTTTGAAATGCGGGCAACCCTGTGGCAGTGGTACCATATTGAAAAATCACTGAAAAAAAAAACCTGCTTTTTGGCCTATAACTTCCGATTCGGCCTTTACATTTCAACAAAACTGACGCAATATTTGAACCTGCCAGCTATGGTGATTTTTTTCTCCTGAATCTTGCAAATTCGCTCAGCTTTTTTCACTATAATGAAATCGAAACGAAGTTCATGCAGTAAATAGGACCTTAATGTAAACCAAATGTCGTAGGAATTTCATAAAAAAATCATGAAAGACCTGCCAGCTATGACAATTTTTGTAATTTTTTGGAATTTCTTTACTAACCGAGCATGTCATTAGATTTGAAAATTTGAAAAGGTTTGAGGGTGGTAGCCCTAAAATTCTTTTCACCCGTATAACTTCTAGCGCAGTGAGTCAATCGAAACGAAATTCACAGGGTGGGTTTAACTTAACGTGAAGCAGTTTTGGTATATATTTTGCTTTGCCGCTTACACAGAGTAATCAGCATCAGACATTTTCGAAAATATTCCACCAACAGATGCTTTAAATTACATACTCACAGATTTGTAATAAAAATAAGGAACCAATTTTTAAACTATCCGAGTTTTGAAAGTTTTTCGGGCGACAGCCTCAAACAACGTTTAACCGCTAAAGCTTTCGATGAAATCCTGCGATGAGAACGAAATTCAAAGAATAAGTTGATTTAAGTATGAGCTTGTTATGGTAGACTTGTAGCTGTTTCGTTGGAAAAGTGTTGCCAGCACTGAACATTTTCATCAAATATGTTATAGTTGGGTTTTGTTGCTTTGGATAAGGAATGGTTGATATGATATTACAAAAAAGTGCATAGCGTCTTTCCACATTTTTTTATCAGTCAAAGATAATTTGTTCGAGAATCAGTTTACTAGCGGTTCTGATGCGCTAGAATTTTTTTCTATTAGTTTTAGTAGATTAAACAAACTTCGTTACTCGACATGATCGACATGAATGCTCTTTTTAAAATTTAAAAGCCAACACAGAATTTGTCTTGTCTTAGCCAACCTTATTGATACGCAACTGAAACTAATTTATTTAAGTGGTGTGTGGTGTCATTGATTGCTTAAAACAATTCGTAGATGAAGCCTTGCAAAACAACTAACATCAATAGTTTGCTATTTTGCTAATGCTACTTTCTATATTTCAAGTAAATTTCTCGTACAATTTCTCTGGATTTGATGGAAAGATATGTAATACTGGTACTTACAAATATACAAGGCTAGTAATGATAGCAAATTACAGGTTGCATAAAGTACAACTTATCCCATAATTATAAATAAGAAAAACTCTAGCGCATCAGAACAGCTGGAAACAATAATATTCGATGAAAAGTAGAGGAATCGTTCAGATTTTTAATGTTTATTCTAGCACACGTCCTCTTTATTACAGCAAACCTGTTTTGAAGGCCAAGCATGCATTGAAACTCATATGGCTACCATTTGCATCAATATTACAATTTTGGAGAGTAGAACATTTGCCACTTGCTTTCATTATCGGATGAACTTTGAAAATGACATCTCCTGTAACATAAGTGATAAAAATGCTCAGTGCTGTCAGCACTTGACCAGCATTGCAACGAAAAGTCTACCATAGATGCTTCACGTCAATATCAACCTACCCTAGGAGTATCGATTTCATCCGATGACTTCATCACAAGGTGCAGGATAGAAACATGTTTGGGGTTGCCATCCATACAAATTCCAGAATTTTGAAAATTTAAACATTGGTTACTTATTTTCATTGTAGACGTTCGTCATTTGATAACTTAATGTTAGTATTTATTGATACGAAAATAAAGCGGAAATAGCCTGCTCTACATAAATTCACGAAATTGATGTGTTAAAATTGATTTAAAGTTGAAATTGATGTGTGATAAAAATAATAAATTCGACATCCCAGGCTACATCTTCTACGATACCAAACACCCAGATGGTAAGGCTAGAGGCGGGTCTGTAATACTTTTTAAAAAAAACATCTGCTCTATCATTCTTTGGAAGAACTCAGCGAATATTACATCCAAGCGACATCCATTTGTCTACGTGAACAATCGAGTGAGATTTCAATTTCGCTATCAACTGTCCACCGAGGCACAACATGTAGTCAATGACGGTATCCTCAAGACAGACCGGGAAAAAGTGTCGGGCATCATATCTTAACCAGTACCAAAAAGTGCGAAAAATGTGAGAAGGTTCATGGGAATGGCAGGTTGGTATCGTCGTTTTTTTTGCTAATTTCGCTTCCGTGACAGCACCACTGACAGACTTGTTGAAAAGCAAAAAGGCTTTCCAGTGGACTGAAGGACCGGGAGTGGCTTTCGATAAGGTCAAAGAGTTGTTAGTATCTGCTCCGGTGCTGGTGAATCCTGACTTCACCAAACACTTTTACATACAGTGTGACGCCAGCACTCCGGGTATCGGGAGCGTCTTGTTTCAGAAGAATGATGGTGGAGAGCACCCTATCGCTTATATGTCCACGAACTTAAATGCGCCGCAGCGCAATTATAGCATCACAGAGCTAGAATGCTTGGCTGATCATGCCAGCCTTAAATGGCTCATGAACCAACAGGACCTCTCTGGGAGACCTGTCGTTCGAATTTGAAGCTGCAGGGCTTTGATTTTGTCAGCATCGCAAAGCTTCACAGGACATCGTACCCGATGCTTTGTCAAGGTCACATGGATGCAGCGAAGAGGCGATGGCCATTACTGGATGTTTTCCGGAGCACCATCGCGTGGCTCCAATAATTCCCGATTCAGCGTTCCAGGACCCAAAATATGTCGAGTTGGTGAATCAACTCATCAAACAGCCTGACCGTTTCATGAACGTTTATGTTCGAGATGGGCGGGTTTATATTTCTACCAGCACGACAGGAGCACTGATATTCCCACAATTAAATTATGGGTACCGGAAATTCAGAAACAAGAGCTGATTCTCCGTGCTCATGATGATCCATTGGGCTCTCATTTCGGCATTCGGAAAAATACTGAGCTTCTGCAACGGTATTATTAGGTGCCTTTTTTTTGCTCTGATACAGAACATAATAGACCTATGCTTCAAAAACAACGATCTAGTACAAAATAGCAGTGTATTCGCTAAGACTGACATAGGTTGCTGTATTCACTCCAGTAGCACAAAACAGCTGAAAATAAAGGGAGAAAATAACGAGTATAAACTACCACAATCGGTAGGAAATAGAAAAATAACTAACAAAAAACTACCTTATTTAACTTTTTACACATAAT
Source organism: Nemotelus nigrinus (assembly GCA_947369275.1). NCBI lineage: Eukaryota > Metazoa > Arthropoda > Insecta > Diptera > Stratiomyidae > Nemotelus > Nemotelus nigrinus. The sequence goes on from OX376372.1 coordinate 169,819,216, forward strand.
GAGGGCTTTTTCTAATTTCCTAACTACCAAAACATTCAACTTAACCTTGAAAAAACCAAAGCCACCTCACAGCAAAAAAAAAACAACTTATCATGAGGTTTTCTTTTTTCTATCAGCACATTCTATATTTCAGCACGTGAACTACATATGAGGAATAGAATTTCTGTACAAGTAAATTTACTGGGACAGGAGTGTTGTTGTTTCCAAAGCGTATACTCTGTTCTCTGCTGGATAGAGAAGAAAAAAAGGGGCCTATTATTGACCACGATTAAGGCAAGACGTTGCAGGACAAATCAAAGCTTGTAATACGTGCAAGCTAATTAAGCTTCCGAGTGCCGTGATGTGACCACCGATGGGTTCGTCCCAAGACACGGATCGATCATTACAGTCATTGTTTGTAGATTTCATGGGCCCATATCACCGGTCAAAATATGGGAATGTGCAGCTACTCGTGGTGCTCGACCACCACACAAAGTTTATGTGGTTCAATGCCTTGCCAAAAGCTACTGCCGAGGCCGTGATCAAATGTCTGAACGAAATCTTCCTGACCTTTGGAGTTCCTGAATTCCTTCACTCCGACAATGGTGTTCAGTTTACTGCAAAAGCATTGGCTAAGTTCTTAGGAGAATATGGGGTCGAGTAGATCTTCACTCCCTTGTATTCCCCTCAAGCCAATGCTTCAGAGCGAGCAAACCGAAGCATCCTCAACGCAATCAGGTCATACATAGGGGACGAACACCAGAATTGGAATGAGCATTTAGTGGAATCATGTGCAGCTTTTCGAAATGTTGTACATGAGGCAACTGAATGTTCCCCCCATTTCCTGATGTTTGGTTACCACCCTATCCACCATGGCTCTGATTACGCTCTTTTACGACAATTGAGCTCGTTTGAGAATGAGGAGGCGAAACTGAGCACTCATTGTGATCGACTGCGTCTCATACACGATCGAGTGAAGGAAAAAATAACGCAGGCCTACACAAAGGACGCTCAAAGGTATAATTTGCGCAGTTAAGCTAAAACCTTTGTTCCGGGGCAGGAGGTTTTCGTTCGAAATAACGTTATCAGTAGTGCGGCGAACCGTTTCGCGGCCAAGCTTGCCCCGAAATTCGTTCGTGCTAGGGTTCGTCGTCTACGAGGTCTTGTGGCATATGAGCTCCAGAATAAGAAGGGAAGCACAATGGGTGTTTACCACGCCAAGGATATCCGATAGGGATCATTAGGTCTCTGTCCCTCTGCGATGGTTTATTGCCCGGCGCTGAGACCCTTCTCCTGGGGTGAGTAGTCCCCACGATGACCGGTCGTTGCTTCATGGTATGGGTTGGATGGCGGCAACGGGATAATATGGAGCGAGATAGATCAGCCGGTTGGGAAAAAAATAGAATCAGCTGGACTACGAGTGAGTGAGATTGGTTGGTTGCTCGAGACGGAGTGCAAAAAATAACTTTGGAGCGTTCATGTAAAACTGAAGTGTAGAAAAAATTGGATTTTGGCGTTCAACGAAAGTGGATCAAATTCTTTGTAGAGTGGCATCCGAAGATTTGGAGAAAACGGAGTGCAGCTTCGGTGTAGCAATTTTTTCTTTGCTGGTTTCATATTGCAGCCAATTTTGGGGGTTTTTTGGCTGAATTTGAAGTGGATTTTGTATGGTGATTTTGTATGTGCGAGTTATAGGGAGATTGCTTTAATCAGGAGTCGCTCGACGTGCCTGCTGAGATCTCAAAGTGATATTGTGAATTATTTTTCCAAAAGTTTTTTTCTTGAGGGGGAGCCCAAAAATTGACTGGAAGAGGCGGAGTGCAATGGAGTAACTTTGTCCGTTTATGTGGGGCTGAGGTGAAATCGAACTTGTCACAATCGAGTTGCTGTGTAAGCTTGAGAAATTCCTTTAGTACAGCAATTTCTCACAGGGCCAACTCCTGCAAGCCCAATCGTTAAAAGATGCGAGAAGAAATAGAACAAAAGTCAGTGTGGTTTTTTGTCTTGGAAAAGATCCGTCAACGTAGGTCGGAGTGTGTGGTTCGTGAGAAGTGTATGTCAATTTCATCCTACACAGTTCTTTCAGAACGCACGGAGACTGCCACAGTATGTGTAACCATTTTATATACTTAGTCCTGCCATAAGTTCTGTCACATAATTTCTCACATTGGCAACAACTTTATTTTATGAGTGACATTTCAATATCGGCCAGTTTTATAAACGTCATAATGTTGTTGACAGTTGATGGTCATTTAAAGTTTGTTCGTTAACGTGTGAAGATGGAATGGGGTGTAATAGAAAACCGAATTGCAGTGATTGCACTACATAAGTGTGGAAAATCCGCGAGTGAAATTTTCAAGTTGTTGTGCCCGTTAAAAATAACGCAAAGATTTGTGTATCGTGCGATCCAGAGATATAACGAGATCCAGACTATTGAAGATCGACCTCGTTCTGGACGTCCGCGTGATGTACGTTCTTCTGCTGCCATCAAAGCGGTCGAGAGTCGAATTCGTCGAAATCCGCTTCGTAAACAACGAATCATGGCTCGAGAGATGAACATCTCCACCCGAAGTATGTCTCGCATCATAAAATCGGACCTCGGGATGAGTGCCTTTCGACGATCAACGGGACATTTGCTGACTGAGCAGTTGAAGCAAATTAGGAGCACCAGATCGAAAGAGCTCCTTCGGCGGTACGGCAACAACAAACATCGAGAAATTTTATTTACCGATGAAAAAATTTATACGGTGGAGGAACATTTCAACCGCCAAAATGATAAGGTGTATGCCCACAGCTCCAGAGAAGCCCGAGAAGTTGCGACTAGGGTACAGCGAGGACATCATCCAGCATCAGTCATGGTATGGTAGGATGTCAGCTACGAAGGGGTCACCGAGCTTCATTTTTGCGAAAAAGGCGTAAAAACTGCAGCGAAAAATTATCAAACGGACATCCTGGAGGGATGTGTGAAGCCGCTGAACTCTACGCTATTCAACAACCGACATTGGGTTTTCCAGCAAGATTCTGCGCCAGCCCACAAAGCTCGAACCACACAAGCGTGGTTGGAAACCAATATTCCAGAGTTTATAAGGACGACGGAATGGCCTTCTGGGAGCCCAGGTTTGAATCCCTTGGACTACAAACTGTGGGCGGAGTTAGAGTCCATGGTGTGCACGAGACGACACCCAAATATCGAGAGCCTTAAGCGATCTTTGACAGAAGCAGTAGCTAATTTTCCGCTAGAAACAGTGCGTACTGCTATCGATGACTGGCCCAACAAATTAAAGAGCTGTGTAAAGGCTAAAGGCGGCCACTTTGAATAATTTGTTGCTTATTTTACTTCCATTAGTATGCCAAAATAAAATATATTTTCCTTTGTCAAAAACTCCTTTTCATTTATACAAAAATTGCCCATATACGTGTGACAAAACTTATGGCACGACTATGTATATATATATATATATATATATATATACATAGTTGATATATAGTTTGTAGAGATTTATATATATATATATATATATATATATATATATATATATATATATATATATATATATATATATATATATATATATATATATATATATATATATCTATATATATATATATATATATATATATATATATATATATATATATATATATATATATATATATATATATATATATATATATATATATATATATATATATATATATATATATATATATATATATATATATATATATATATATATATATATATATATATATATATATATATATATATATATATATATATATATATATATATATATATATACATCAGCAAAATGACTAAGGGAGATAATCTCTGGAGTGGCCGATCCGATTGAGCTGAAATTTTCGGAGAACATAGATGTATATAACAGGTAGGTCCATGATTTGCTAGAATTCAGATATCTTAAACCTTATGGTCGCGGCGGGCGTTTTAGTGAATTTTCAGGTACTCCTATGTATATTTCCAAGCAGTGTAAATTTTTGTTAAAAAAAGTACTAGGATAGAAAACTTATTATGTTTTTAGTTTGCTTATGATAAAGAAGTGAGAATTTTGAGCCTCCTGTAGGCGCTGAGTGCTTAAAAGTAGGCAAGGATTTTTTTCAAATTTCGATTTGGCATGACTTCTAAGAAAAACAATGGATTATCGTGAAATTTTCAGAGCGTATTGACGTAGGTTAGAGTTTAACGCACATGGACTTTCAAGACTGTGCGGGCAACTTTATAGCTACAGCAGGCTCCTGAACAAAAATCCTTCAAATCATCGACATTCCCGAAAAAATTTTGATTTTTGAAAATGAACTCAAATTATTGATAAATTTTCACTTTTGTCCCCCCAAGTAATTTGCAAAATCCCGCGGTAAACAAGAACGGCAACCCGTGATCAAATTACCTCTATTTTCAGCACTCAAAACTTCTGTTCACGAGAACTGACGATCGGATAATGCGATCAATATCAAATTTATAGGACATGTTGGAATCAGCTAGGACCAGGTCAGATAGAAGTGATTTTGAAATTCAGGCAACACTGTGGCAGTGTTGCCATTTGGAAAAATCACTGAGAAAAAAAAAACTGATTTTTGGCCTGTAGCTTCCGATTTAGGTACCAGATTTTAACAAAATTCACGCAGTATGTGAACCTTTCTCTAAGATAGACTTCATAGAAATTAGGTTGAAAAATTAGTATAGGGTCGCCAGCTATGGCAATTTTTGTCTCCTAAATATTGTAAATTTGCTCAGGAAAATAAAGGTTTTTTCCCTATAACTTCCGATGCAGTGACGAAATCAAAACGAAATTCATGTGATAAGTATATCTTGTTGCGTTTCTAATCCTGTATGAATTTCGTTGAAAAATCGTGAAAGGGTTGCCAGATATGATGAATTTCGTAATTTATTGACATTTCTTTATCGAGCGATGTTGTCATAAAATTTCCCAATGGGAATGATCTTGCAATGACAAATTAACAATCGTTTACGTTTCAAAAATTTAAAAAGTTTGGACTATGGTAACCCTAAAATTATATTCACTCCTATAACTTACAGCGCAGTCATTCAATCGAAACGAAATTCATAGGGTGGGTTTAACACAATGTGAAGCAGCTATGGTGCTAGCACATGATTGCCAGCACCAGACAATTTCGTAAATATCGCACCAACAGATGCTTCCATTTTGTATTCATAAGCAAAGCATTTACAATAAAATAAGCAACCGATATTCAAATTTTCCGAGTTTTGGAAATTTTTAGGATGGCAACCCCAGACATAGTTTAATCGCTGTAACTTTCGATGATATCCTTGGATGAAAACGAAATTCAAAAGATAGGTTGATTAAACATGAAGATGCTATGGTAGATTTATTGCTGCTGTGTTGGACAAATGTTGCCAGCACTGAACATTTTCATCATTTGTGTTATAGGAAATGCTGTCAGAAAATGATATTTGTTCCTTTGAGTAAGAAATGGTCGATATGATACTACAAAGAAGTGTATAACGTCTTCACTCATTTTTAAATCCCTCAAAGATAATTTCTTCGAAAATTAGTTTTCTAGCGGTTCTGATGAGCTAGACTTTTAAATATTTTTTTGCTTATTTTTTTTTTAAGTTGGTCATTTGAATGCAATATGTTGTTATTATTTGCATTATGATAAAATTAATTTATTTTTTTGCTTTATCATTTTTTTCAACCTCTTCTTTAGTCCGATTTGCATATTATTTTATTGGGTTTTTTTTGCTGTATATTTTGCTTTTATTTTTTTATTTTTTATTTTTCCTTCGACTTGTTGAAGAAATCAAAGATGGACTACTTAGCCCCAAAATATTAGATTCAGTGGAGCCATGCATTGAAGTGGGCTGTTTTTCCCCCATTGCTTGTTTTTTCCCCCTTTTCCATTGTGATTATGGTTATCAATGCGTGACCCAGCTAGAGCTTGACCTGCCCCTCAAATTACCCACGACATCGGTGACTAGCCGGCACCATACCTCGAACCTCATCAAAAGTTTAATACTTTCCAAAAGATACAATGTTTTCTTGAAATACTTCAAGGAAACCATGTTAAGCGAAACACGAAGTTCCTACTCAAGTCTTTGGCAACATTTGACACAACTTTTCTTTCTTCCTTGGTTGACTGACTTTCGATAATCTATTCTGAATGAATTATCAAACCTTTTTTTACGCTGAAATTATATTTTCCTTAAATCGCAATCGAAGATCTTAAAGCTGACTGACATAACACACTTATCTGAATGAAATTGGCTCGTTAAGTAGATGCACTTGCGCAAAGTTAATATTTTCGAGCTGATTTGTGCCAGAATATGCGCAAATTGGTACTTACACGTATATGATTTACTTTAATCGAAGACATAAAGCAGTAAATAGCAGTAAAGAAATAACCGGCATTTTACTAGATAAGATGCCGACAAAGACACACGAGGTTAATTTTACTTGTAAAGTTAAATTATTCATACAGTACCAGTTACGTTTCAATGTAATTCGATAATTTTTCAAATGCAATATTACTAAAAAAAAGTATTTTAAATACAAATAAGTTCAATTAAACATGTAATTTATTAACAACTTACGACAATTTGCTGGCAAGTATCTGCAATTATAAATTAATTAAAAATCCAATTAACATACATAAATGTTTGTTACATATTTGCTTTTTTTGCGTCTTAGTTTTTGCGAAATAATTTTTTGATTTACTATTTTACGAAACAGTATCGCCACCAATCAGTTTCACTTTGGTAAAGTTTTCGTTACAGTTATAGTTACGGATCATAATCTTATGTATTTCGTATGGTTTTACACACGATATCTGTCCTGTAATCTCATAAGTATTCCATCAAGCATAATCCGAGCAATGTATAACTTTTCGCCTTCAATCATACGAGCGCTAAGCCTGCAATTTGTCCTCTTCGACATGATTCCATTCGTAGTCGACCTCATTGTTGCCGTCGCTTGTCATTCGCTGGATCGTGCGCGAAAGCACTTACCACTCGTGCAGGACATGCTCGAAAGGGAGGCTATACAACTGCTAAACAAAATAAATTATTCTAATTTGCAGATTTGTTTGCACCATATCCGATGGTGATTCTACGGTCTCGCCTTAATCGCTTGTAACATGGATCTGTCTCGTATTCGCACTTGGAACACTTGACACTCAAATTATCAGTTCTTATGCGAATGAATGGCCGATGTGTGAACGAGGCACTACTGCAGTCGAGTGGAGCATAGCTTCGTCGAAGAGCATGTATGCGATGGAACTGGGGGGGAATTCTGTTGGTCTGCCACATGGCCATTATATGTAATTGCTGGTACTATTTAACTTCAGCGCTCTTCGTAATAGGTTGGACTTCTAATTGGACTGGCTGTTGGCATTGCAATAAGCATCGATGGATATTCTGGGTTACACAGCAAGTTCAGAGAAGAGGCGACATATGTTTAGAGAGTTTTGATAATTCACAATATTGTGAAATTAGATCTATCAAGATATTGGTATTAGTTCTATCGACATTGGTACTTGTTCTTCATGAAAGTTGTGATTAACCATGCAAAACTAAACCACTTATCCACGCACTTACTCTGATCAACTCTGATTAGATACAAGCTTGTATTTTACTTACTTGTGTTGCTTGATTTTCGCACTTCTGTCTGCAGAAATCACAATGAAGATGGGAATAGTTTTTCGCCAAAAAGATGGGCAGGACTGCCAAAGCTAAGCCCATTTGCGACCAAGTCTTCATCCTGGTTTACCTGTTCCAAGACTTTGATGGTGAAGGCGAAGGTATTTGAAAGAAGAATCCTGTACATCTGCATTGGTAGGTTTTATAATCCCGTGAAAATATTGGGATTTGCACCGGATTTTTGCACTGTTTGCACGATCCGGCAAAGTTCTTAGGATGCACCGCACGATCTAATATACAGGACTGTTAAATTGGGCCGATAGATTTGACGTAATGGACCCAGTTTTCTTGAGTGCGCGGCAACGCCGAAGTGACATCCGAGCACCAAAGGCTTCAAGCTAATGCAATACCGGCTCCGTTCCAATAAAATTTTGTGTCGATTGAAGCAGTTAAACTTATAGTGGAGAGTCAACCGCGACTATTTTATAATTGGATTGGAAATACTGTTTACTGACGGGGGTCTTTCCATAGCCACGGAAAGTTGCCCGATCGGCGCTCATCCATAAGGGTAAGGAGGACCGGAAAAATTTGTCTGCATACCGTCTACTCTGGATTTTAGTCATGGTAAGAAAGCTCGACAAACGCTTGCTGAAGCCACGGGTGCTATCACAAATGAAACTGCTAATCTATTTGACAGACTGCACGGCTTGCGGAAAGAACATTCAACTGTTAATGTTGGCTGAGCAGGACATGTCACAGCGCCAAGCCGGTCGTTTCCCCTGTGACTTTTAACCCATAAAGCCTTCGATTTGGTGAGGTGGACAGACGTACTACAGACGTACGCATTCCTGACTACTTGTCGAGAGTTATTCACTCAGGAGCGGCACAGAGGTCAATTCTCGAACATATCTTCGGGAACAACGTTTACGATGGATTGTCTCGACTGTCGTGCCAACTGAGTTGTTTTTGGTGGGTTTTCACTGAGGACTTGATAGTGGTTAACACTATTGGAACTACCGAGTTCAGTTATTTAGATTTAACCAAGTTATTAGGAGGGTTGAATGGTCGATGCCTACTATGGCCTACAGCTGATATTATACTGGCGAAGTGGAGGATCCTATCCTGATGACAGTAGACTTCATCCTGATCATCATCCTGATGACAGTAGACTTCGCAGATCTAGATGCGTAAGTCGGTAAGGTACCACTAAACTGGCATACTGGGACAACATTCGCAATGTACGTGAAAGAGCTCAGAGAAACATCCACACGCTGAACAGATTGATGGTCAACATCGCTGACTCCAACGAAATGACACCGAAGTTGTAGATGCCGACGACCGACAACCGACAACCGACTTTACCTTGCATTGCAGTACAGGGCGGAGTCCATTTTATTCCAGAAAAGCTATGTCAAACTTTAAAACTGTTTTTTTTTAAAAAAAAAAAAAAAAAGCAAATGCACACTACCCATTACGCAGGCACCAAACATTTAAAGTGCACAGATCGTTTTGTAGTTGTAAACAATCGTTGAGAGATTCAATTACTTTGAAATCTTTGAAATCATCAGCATACAGAAGGCAAGACGAATGAATAACAGACAAGGAATAGCAGAGGGCTGAGCATCGAAACCTGTGGAAGACCGCATTAAGAGCAGAATATGGAAGAAGAAGAAGAGGAAAGTATATTTTCGGTACAAGTACCACCTGAAACATAGGAAAAAAATCAAGATAGTAGGGAATCACAAATACCAAAACACTTGAGCTTCGAGAGAAACAAGCTTGTGATCAACAGAATCAAATGCTTAACATCATCTTGTTTCTGTTGATTTAAAGAAGCTAGAAATAGTTATGAGACCAAAACAAAATTGGTCCTTCTGCCAAATAAATTCAAGTGAAGATTTTTCAACGGAATTATGTTCACTGTGAAATGAGGAATATATTGTAGAAAGTCCATTGCGAAATCGGGTGCACAACAAAAGCTATTAAAGGTCACAGGTCACGAAAGTTAGTTTTTTTTTTAAATATCTACCAAAGCAGGAAAAACGAGATGTTGGTCATTAGTTAAAAATGCAGCCTAGGCTATCAGATTTGTGTAGAAGCAAAATATGAGCTGAAATGGACGGAAACAGAAGCCATATGTGAAACTTAGGTTGAAAATAAGAAAGAAAGAAAATGACTTCCATCAGAACCACTGCCGATATTTATGCTAAGTAAATTTAGTATAGAGTTAGTTCCTATAAAAAATCTGTTTGGATGAAAGAAATAGCAGTATAAATTGGATGTGGAGTAATATAGAGATAGGCTGCCGATTGCTGGGAATAGAATGAGGAAAAGTGTTTAGTAAAAAGCTCACAAATCTCATGAATATTAGGAGAAATGACATCATAAAGGCTACATTGTATAAAGGAAACGATGGGATTTGTTCAGGCAGTAGACGAAGGATTGGAACAAATAAAAGAATCAATGTTTACTAAAAAAATCTCACATGGCTTTTTGTAGCGATAGTTTTGTCCGCTGATCATAGCCTCGAGAATTTTACGAAATATTCAAGAGAATTTAAAGCCCCATACTTGGCAGAGGCTGCGTCTTTAGCCACATCGGGCCAAAACTAAGGAGTATTATTCCGGACTAAATCGTGAGGTAAAGGAGGAAAGGAAGTCACAATATTTAAAAAAAAAATACATTAATTATAAGAAAAATTATTGAAATAAGAGTCTTAACTTAAGATTGATTTCATTCTAACATTCATAGTTCTCAATTTAGTAAATGGATTTCATCTGTAATAGTGAGCTTTGGGAAATAAATGAATGGCTAAATATAACTGCAAACACATATTTCTTCACAGCAACTGTAGAACTGCAATTTCAGTAGAACATATCAACGGACTATGATCTGGACGAGACTATAGAACGCGCTTCTAGGAGAACTGTGAACTTTTTCTTCTAGGGTTAAAAGATAAAAAATCTATGATATGAAGAGCTTAAGTGAATAGTCTAAAACGATTAAAATTGTTTGAAGCAAAAGTCGATACTTCATTTAACGGAGAACATTCTCGGGGTTTTTATGGATATCATTAACGTGCTTTTTCATTTTTTTCTCGGCAAAATTGGAGGCAAATTAGTCGATTCTCTTCAATTGCAAATGTTGCTGGTCTTCGCACGCAGGAGTTATATTGGAAAAGCGTGCATTCCGACTTTTAGTACTTCTTACCAAAATTATTGAACTCTTCTTAAGGGGTAAAACTTTTCGTATAATACATATACACGCATTTTTTTTATCTCAGCGGAATGTTGCGGCTGAGATCCTGCAAAAATCACTCTTATGAGCAAACATAAATACAGCGAAGCAAACACTGAGATTACACTCGAAATAAACTCAAATCTTCGTAAAACTAATCAATCATTTGTAAGTTTGCTGGAGGCTACAGTCTGTTCAAGAAGAGTGTGTCTTCGATGTTTTTACTAACGTTCGAAATGAATTTTGAAAGTGTTTTAAAAAAATATTTCATAAAATTTTGTAAATTTTTGCCTAGGTGCCTAAAATCAGATCGGGAACTTTTCCCGACAACTTTTGACAGAGCTATTGAATCATTATAAAGCTTGCAGAACATATTTATGTTACTAAGTTGTACACTTATATAGCTTTGCATGAACCTGCTGGCAACCCTGTACCTACGGCAAGCGCTGAAAGTGAAAACCTTCAAATAATCGACTCTACTAAAATATTTTCGTTTTTAAGAAACAAACTCGTATACAAATCTTGTGCTTTGTCTACACAGTCAAAGTAAAACTTTGGAAATTCCATGTCGGACAAGAACGGCAACCCTTTCCCAATTTTTCTATTTTTTTTTTTGCATCAAAAACTTATTTTCGCGGGAATTCACGACCCAATAATCAGATACAGTTAAAATTTACAGAATGTATTGGTCTTAAGTAGGACCAGGCTTGATAAAACCGATTTTGCAATTTGAGCAACTCTGTACCAGTGGTGCCACCTTGAAAAATCACTTGGAAAAAGAATTGCTTTTGGCCCTATAAACTCTAGTTCTGTCACGAGATTTTGACAAAATTCACACAATAGCTAAAACTTACTCTAAACCTCGTTTGATAGAAATTTGGTTGAAAAATTAGATTGGAGCTGCCAGCTATGGTAATTTTGGTGTCTTAAATTTTGAAAATTCGCTCAGGAAAATAAAGCTTGTTGCCCTATAGATTCCAGTGCAGTCGTTGAATCATAACGAAATTAAATTTATTTACTTATTTATTTATTTCAAACCAAACAAGGTGTATACATAAACTAACAATTTACATTTTTACATTTTTCTCAAGCTTAACTAAAATAAAATCACATAAATGAACAAAATAACATTTCCCAGACTTTTGTCTGGTTGTCAATTTGAAGCGAAAATTCCAAGGAAAGGAAATAAGGTTTTCATTAGGAATTCACCACTTTAATTAAAGCGCCTTTGAACCTGACTTTAGAGATAGACGGGGAATAGTAGTGGGAAAATTTGTTGAATATTTTACATCTATTTATTGGTTCTCTGTCACCATAAACTGTGTGGTGCTGGTGTTCATTGAGGGGACGTGTGTGCCTAGTCCGTCTTACAGAATTATTGCAAATGCATTCAAAGTTAATCAAGCCTCTAATCACATCAAAAATAAAACATGAGCACAATAGCATTCTCCTTGAAGAAAGTGTTTTCAAATTTAAAAGACTTAGCCTGTAACTATAAGATGGAAGGCTTTCAAAATCATGTGGACGGTATACTCGTAGATCTCTCAGAGCAAAAAGAACAAACTGTTTTTGGATAGATTCCAGTCTATCACTATGAATATTGATAGTAGGATTCCAGACGATGCACCCATATTCGAGTAAAGGACGAACTAAAGATATGTACAGGGTTTTTGTGACCCATATGTTCTTAAATTCTTTTGTCTCTTAATAAATCCCAGCTGCTTGCTGGCTCTTGCAAGTATTTTGTCGTATTGAAGATTAAAGCGAAGCTTCTTATCCAGAACGACACCGAAATATATAACACTATCAGACAATATTCAGCAGAAATCTAATTAGGAAAACAATGGTAGGGTTGCCAGATATGATTGGTTTTGTTTTTTTTTCGGCATATCTTAAGTAAGCGATTTTTTCACAAAATTGGTCTTGCAGTCAAAATAAACAACAAATATTACGATCTAGGACATTTGAAAACTTTTGCGGGCGGTAATCCAAAATTTCTATGTATGCCTATAACTTCCAATGCAGTCGTTGGATCAATACGAAACTCGCAGAGTAGGTTGACTTCAACGTGGGGCAGATGTGACATATGATGGCTTTGGTGCTATCAAAGGGCTGCCAGCGCGAGGTGTTTTTGTTATTTTCGTACCGGTAAATTCTTACATTAAGTGTTCATATCGCGAACATTTGCAATGAAAATAAGTAAACAATGTTTAAATTTTCTAAAGTCTGGACATTTTTCAGATGGCAGACCCAAACACCTTTCTATCGCTGTAACTTTCGATGAAGTCATCGAAATTAACTTGGCTTAAGGTATATTATTACTTCGAGTGCATTGGTCTTAAGTAGGAGAAGTAGCTAGTGGTAGTGGCCTTAAGTAGCTAGTGGTAGAATACACACTCAAAATCTGCACAAATTCTCTACTGTTTTTCAAACATTAGTGTTTCTAGCGGTTCGCTAGTGGTTTTTTTTATGAGGGATTTTTATTCCGTTCTTTTTTTCCATGAAAGTTATTAAAAAATACTATTTCTCTGTCACCTAGTACACTGTCAAATCGCCGTTGGTAACCAGAATAGCTTCATACCTTTTTGGCACATTTATCACTAGCTTTTCTGCGTATTCTACAGTCAACAATTTCCGTGTTCCACGATTGGCTGCTGCAAGCTGGTTCAAATTTCGCAGTTATTTTCTTTCAAGTTTGGACTTGAAAAGCTCCAAAAACGTTTTAGATTTGATTCGCATCTGGCGATTGTGATGGCCAATAATCTAATGTCCTGATGCCGTTTTTCCTCTTCCACTTCGTGGACAGTCGATTGCGGTGTTTTGGATCGTTGTCCTCCTGCAAAATCCAACCATCAGTTCCCGATCCAAACACCTTTTTAAGGCCATACTGGAGAAATCCCAACTTTTGAGCATTAAAATTCTCGGTAAATAAGTATAGGCAACCGAATCCATGTCCCTAAAAATTTTCACGGGTTACTTAGCCGTTTGCTGGACCAAACGCGTTCCACGATGAGACCAAATATACCGTATAGAAAGCCATGACCAAAAAGAAACTTCCTCTGAACAAAATTACACTTGACTACACTCTAAAAAGTGGGCCTAAAATTAATTCTTTGATAAAAGTAAACATATTCATTTTTCTGTTTAAAATAACGAATCATAGTTTTTTTTTTACAGATTGGATGCGTATTTTTTACGTTTACGTCATATCAACTGAATAATAAATAGTGTTTTGTCAACCTTAGCAGAAAGAGTGTAAATTTACTACTTGGCTACTCTTATTTACGCCAAAGCTGTAAAATTGTATCATTTGCTCGAATTTGACTTATTATTGATGTAACATGTGACGAAAGACGGTGATTTGGCTAGACTGAACGAGTCTGATATTTCGTGATCTTTGCTTTGAATAGCTGCAGTCAAGTGTCAGTTTTTTCGTGTAATAAGTGTAGAAGTGTAGCTTTAAGATAATTAGAAGTGTAGCTATAAGTTAATTAGAAGTGTAGCAATAAGTGCTATAAGTTAATGTGTATATAGTGTATATATCAAATTAAAATAAAATATAAACTTAAAGGAATTGCAAAAAGTTTTTGTATTTGACAGGAAAAATATTTATATTTTGCTTACTTGATTTGATAGGACTTTTGCTTTTTTTAACATTTACAGGCTTTGTTAGTGATATTTAATTTTGGGGTAATATTTTATATTATGACAGTTAACTGTCTTGATGGGCTGACTTTTGGATCATTAAATTTTTTCAATTTTATTGGAAATGAAACTTATCTAGTAATCTAAATTCCTGCTTAAGTAGTGCAAACTTCCTAAAATTGTTCGCAATAGATACCTTTTGATGTCATTTGTTTGATAAAACATTCTTTAGGTGCGTTTTTTGCACTCTTGGGCAGGGTAAGTTACCTAAACTTACCTAAACCCAAGAGTGCAAAAAACGCACCTTTATTTATCGTTTTTTCAAACATTTCTATGGACATTCACGAATAAATTGCGCTTATTACCCTAAAAGACTCGTAAAAAGTAGCATTTGATACATAAATTTCATGCGTTTTCGTCCTAAATTTACGTCTTTTTAGGGTAAAATTACACGATTTGCTCGTAAAAAAAATTACACATTTAAGACGTAAAATTTTCTTTGTACGCACTTTTGTAAATTTACATCTTTAATAGTAGGAAACCAGTTTCCTACTATTACAAGGGTAAAATTCAACCAAATTTTTTTTGAGTGCAACCACGGTTGAAATCCTTGGCGGCACAGTTCCTGCGTTTTTATATAAGGGTTTCAAAGAGAATTGGTTTCAAGTTCGTGCTTCGGAACTGCATTTCTTTCTCGCACAGTCGCTGTCGAATTGTGTTCATACTAATGATGATACTTTTTTGACCAACCAATCTTTAAATAAGCACAGTCTTCACTATCGTTTGATCCACTTTGATCGAGATTGTTCCAGTTGTCCTACGATTCGGCAAGCCATCGAAGTTTCTGCATTCCGAATATCGTTTCATCCACTTTTTTATGAAACTTTAAGCTATTTTAACTACTTTCGCAACATTGGCGACCTTTAATTTAGATTCTTTCGAATGGAAACACAAAAAAAAAACTGCTTCGCAACGCATGGCGTAGATGACAATTCCTCAACTACTGAAACGAATCACATCACGACTAGAGAAATAGTTCAGGGACAGGAGAATTCAGCTGGCAAAGATGGTGGATTTGACTTTTAAATTTTTAGAAGAATTGAAGACACGTTCTTGTTGAACAGGCTGTATATAATTACTATATGCATATATTCATTAGTTGTTGGAAAATGAAGAAAAAAAATGAAGAATATTTAGTTAAATACAAAACTGCATCTCAAAAAATAATGAACTTACGCGTTAATGCCTTTTGGCAGCAATCTGAAAGTTACATCTCTTGTTTTATGAAAATGCATGCATTTGAACAATTACACACAACTGGTTCCATCTCTTCTATTATATTTAACTAATCGCTTTCCACGCCTGTACATTTGTTAACAGATATTAGATACGCTAATTCCCGTTTAGGTTCGCCAAATTCGATATGATTTAGTGGAGAAATTCGACATTAATTGAATACGAGCGCGCAGGCAATAAAATGAAGTTGGGCGTACATTTTTATTGGTGGCAGGATCGAAAGTGCCAATTATTCGCTATAAATGTACAAAATAACTTCCTCGACAGGCCGACTATGCTCGCTGCCTATTATACTCGTTTGTTGTTTCTGTCGAACTAGTTGCGACTATAACGAACAGCACGACCGACCATGACTAACCAGCAACCTCTTGTTCGTCTGCGGACAGGTTTACCTAAATCAAAAATTAAATGAATGGCTATCGACGTCGATAAGGTGTGTACGTTGGAAGATACTTTTTTTCGAAAACAAGAAAATAGCCATAAATAAGAACGAGAAGTACTGTAAAAGGATGATTAGGCTGGACTTGTAATTATAGGGTTAGATACAAGTTGGTTGCTGGTTGTGATCGAAACGGACGTGTTCCATACGAAATTTCCGGTTAGTTCAGCTTTGATTTGGTTAATAAAGAAAAATGACTTTTGGAAAAGTCGAGGAGTTGGAATTCATGTCTGATTCTATCATCGATATTTGTTCGTTTAGGTGGTAAATATCAGATGCATCACTACAAATTGCCTATCCAATCAACGAAAGAAAGAAGAATGAGAAATTAAACAGGAAATATGATATGAAGTCATTGATTAATGGCCTGTGTTCGATTACGGAAGTAGGAACTTTGCATGCTAAAATGAATAAATTCGACACCTGTAACGTATTCAAGCAAAAATAACCAAATAGGCGGGGACATCTACGACATCCAAATTTATTTTACAATAAGTACCTTAATTCAACCAGCATCTCCATCAAATCGTAGTACGAAAACCTCAAATGCTTTTGAAAGTCAGCTATGAACTATTAATCCGTATCGTCAATAAAAGTTCCAGTGGTCGATTTTCCACTTAATTGCTTCTAATCCCGGCTGTACACAATTTAATAACTCAACACTGAACTGATATGCTGTGAACCGCGGGTGGCATAATATCGTCAAATCCAATAATGAGAATATAACTTGAATATTAATCCGGAAAGAAGATTAACCGCATGAAATGAGCTTTCCGTAAAGTGTGAATTGCTTCATTCTGAATTCTTACTGGCGGCAATATTCTTTTATTGGCACTCCTCGTACTAAGTCTAAGTACAGATAATTCTGCAGATACGAAGCACCTCGCAGAGCAACCGCAGCGTTGGGACGTATACGTTCTAGTACTGTGCTGTGCGAATCATGAATACGTACGTTCGAGGCGGAGCTTCCAATTTTATTTAGCCGATACTTTATGGTTGTTTTTCGGGGCTTTTGCGGAGCACACATATTTGCGACCGGGAGTCATTAAAATTATTGTGAGTGAGCTCTTCTTCGCTTGTAGACGGACAGATTTTTTCGTTTTGGGGGAATGTTATTACCGTCATACAGTCGATGAGTGATGAAGATTTGCAGCACGAGGGGTTGTAAGCTGGAGACTTTAGGGATGATCCACGTGCATATTTTTTTTATTGCAAGCAAAATTCGGTGTGGAAATGTGCACTTTTGTAATAAATTTTATGACGGGAGCAGATGTTGTGGTCATTCGGCCGGATTTTCGGATATGTTTTCATGTGTTCTATTTGCAGTTTAAATCGGAGATTTATTTCAGAAATTTCAGGAGATCATACACTTTAAAAATCACAATTTTATGACAGAGGACGTAAAATGCAGAAAAAATATTTATTTTTTTGATTTTCGAATTACAGTAGGAACTCGTTATAAGCGACCCTCGTTAATGGCAACTACTCGATATAAGCAGGGCATAATTTTCAGCATTGATGACTCTATATACTGCCCTACTAAGCACAAAAGCGGTACCTAAAGAAATATCGAAAAATTGATTTTTATAACAATAGAAAGCTTACAACAATACGCATCTAATGAACTGAGCCTTTTAATGGTATCTTATTTAAAATATATAGAAAACACCTTAAGAAAGTTTTTTAAATCTAAGTACTCGATGTATCCAAGAGCGGAAGACCGCTCACCGAAAAAAGTGGAGTAAGGAGAATCCTCCACCAGCTCCAAACGAACCCAGTTCCTCGTCGCCTATCTCAATTTTACCTTAAAGGGAAATAGCACCTTCAAATTTTTCATAAATCGATTTTTGTTTTTTGATTGAATATGTTAGAATGAAGCTTCAAAAACATGATTTTAACGATATAAAATTGAAAATAAATTTATAAAAAAATAATAAATAAATAATTTTTAAAAAAAATTATAAAAAAATGTTATGACCATATATAGCGAAGCGCGCCAAGGTCAATTTTGCTATGATTTTCGTTCACTTCGCTATACCACTACATCGACTTAGGCTAAAGTGTAGAGAAAGATAAGTGAGTCAACGCCTTCAAAAGAAGCAAAAAAAGTTAGCATCGGCAAAAAAAACCCAAAAAAATAGCTGAAAAAGATGCTTCTAAAAAGTGTTGAAACTCCAAAAAAAAAAGGTCCGAGAAAAGTTCAACTGACATTAAAATTAATGAAAAATTTATCAACATATTATTGCCTACCTATACGACGAAATTATAATTCGGTTGAAAACATGCGCAAGGAAATTTGGGCAGCATATTCCCAAAAAATTTCAACTGATGAGAACCCTCAACACTTTTATTGTCCTGTAGGAGAAAAGACTTGGTGTAACTGGCGCAAGGCGAAGGCAGCTGGTGGTAATACTTTGAAAAATTTCAAGCATCCTCCATCTATAAAGTCTATGTATGAAGACTTATCATCAAAAGATTTATTGAAGCGCTGCTTGGGCAATTTCACGCAGAATAATAACGAAAGCTATAATTCATGGATTTGGAATTTGGCCGCTAAACATATTTTTTGAGGAAAAAATATCATAAATATGGCTGCAAATATTTCTGCATGTACATTCAAAGAAGGACTTATGGCTATCTTGAAAAAAATGCAAGTCATGGGAATTACAATTGGCCACTGTGCGCTGGAACATACAGAAAGTAGAGGTGCTGCAAGAATCAACCAGGCGGAAAAACACTCGATTGAGGCATCTGAAGAAGCCAGAACTGCTCGAAGAACGCACAATGTTTTGGAAGAGGAGGAGTATGAATAAGAGGAAGGTATATTGTATGGTCCAGGCAACGCAGATTAAACTTCGGTAAGATTTATTACAAAAAATATTGAATTTTTAACTTTAAATGCGATTTTCTCCAAACAACCTTTTTCAAGTTGGCGTGCATGATTAAGAAAAATGTTTCTATCCAATCGTTCTGAAATTTTAACACGTTAATCTGCACATGTTAATGCTCAGAATGAACTACGGATGAAAAAATCGACATTAATTTTTTTTTAGTTATGACCGATTTTGTGGGGGGAAAAACCTCGATTTTCGAAAAAAAAAACGCCGCCATTTTGTTATTTTTCAACCAATTTTTTTTTTAGTTCATATCAAGACCACTTTGATGCTGATAAAAACCCCGTTTTTGTTTTTTTTTCTCAGCTTCTTCTGAGGGCAGTTATCGTGCACGCCAGGTTTTTTTGGTGTTTTTTTTTCAAAAAAATTGTAGCAGACGACAGGGGGCCACAAAAAAATTTTTAGCAATTTTTTTATGTAGTATAAAGCAATTTAAGTATGTGTACAAAGTTTCAATAAGATATGTCTTTTTATTCAAATAAAAACTAGGCTTTGAAAAAAAGATTTTTTTTTCAATTTGAAGGTGCTATGTCCCCTTAAGCAGTTTAAATTGTAATTCGTGGATTTTGGCGATCGCAATCGCTGAGGTGTTGCGCTGCAGAGACGCAAATGTGCCCGTTTTTTATAATATAATTGTTTTTCCTATTTGAAGATAATCGATTAAGATAAGTCAATGACTATCCCAAAAAGCAGTCGTCATCACTTTTCAAGCTAAAAAAAAAGTTTTTCCATATTTTGGAGTCGATTCTTCCTTCGCAGTTCTTTGTTTTGGCTGTATTTTTGTTTCGGACGTATAATGGTGTACTCAAATTTCATCTATAGTAATTGATACGCGTCAAATCTTTGGTTTATTGCACCTTAACTAAGCCCAAGGAGCGTTAAAAATTGGTCAAACGCGGCACCCAACGCGCGGACAACTTTCTCATGCCTAAATCTTGATTCAATAAGTGACAAACACGTTCTATGGACATATTCATAGCCTCTGATATCTCTCTCCCTTTAGAGTCAGTAGTTGCAGTTCTCGGACGTAAAGAAACTTTGATCATCTCCCAAGCTGGTACGGTCAAGTCATGGCGCAGAGTCCCCATATACAGCGTATCCGCCTCCATTAGTGGACCAGGATCAATTTTGTCAAGCTTACTAGATACTAGTTTGTTTGTTTGTTTCATAATTGCAACTTATCAGTACCATTAACTTTGAGTATTTCTTCGAACTCTTCTAAGGCAACTCGCTCAGAATAGAATGACACACGTGTTGCATGCTAGCGATTGACTTACTTCGATTGCTTCACTCATGTGTTACCCAACTCAACTTCCTCTCAGAGGAGACCTATATAATATGATCAACAATAAAATAAATAACAAAAAAGTGAACGAAATAGACGGAAACACACTAGTGACGAAGGAAGGAAATCTTTTTAATCGTAGGCCAAAGGTGTAAAAAACACCACCCGTAAGCAAAAACTTCTTAAGAATAAAACAAGAGCTGCCTGAAACACCTAGCGCCCTGAATTCGGCTGTGGCAGGTAGTGCGGCCGCCACAAGTAAAGTGGCTGAAAATTTGAAAAATTGGGGTCCATAAAAAAATATGCAGGCATTGCGTCGTAGTGGGGTACGTCTTCAGCGACGAAGGTACGTTTTTCTAAGGGAAATTATATTGCTTAAGAAAGAGCACAAGAAGAAAAGATACTGCAAATGTGCCGACAAATAGTTAAAAAAATGCCAGCTGCATCGCTGGTGTACAAAAATATGTCGCGGCAGGTGAAATACCGCCTTGTTGAACTGGAAGAGGATCTAGAAATTGTAGAAGCTTGCAGAGAAAGTTGAAAGAAGGCTGAGCTAGAGCTGAGCAAAATTGAAGAAGCGCAGGCCAAAGCAAAAAAAAACGGGCAAAGACGCCTGAATGTATCCCTAGCAAAGAAAGCATTGTTAGTGCACGAACTAAAGTAGGCACACATGGGTTGAAAAAGTCACATAAAAGATACGGTCGGCAAGATAAGTTGACAAATTATGGTTTATCTAAAAGCTTGGCGTCGAATTCAGAGCTTAACCCTAAAAAAACTTAGGCGAAAAAAAAACGAAATCGTCTAAGCAAGAAAGGAAGTTGTGGTAATAAAGCCTACCCAAGGGAAGAGTTATGCAGAAGTCTTTCAGCATATCCGAGTAGGTTAGGGACCCAAGCAAAGTGTTCGCCAAATCAGGCAGACGATGGTGACTGACAAAAAATGAAGACATCTTGAAATTCGGTGACAGCAGCGATTCGGAAGGCGGGGATTCAGAACGTAAAAAATATCTCATTTTCCCCCAAACAAACGAGCAGAGGAAAGCCGTCGTTGAACAGAATGAAGCAAAAGAAAGCTTTGAAGCTAGTTCATACTGGATCAAATAAGAATTGGCTGGATTCAAATGCATGGGGTACAACCATACAAAAAAAGATTGCCAGACAGTAGCACATATTCCTGGAAGTCCGGACGAGTCGATCACGTTGCAAAGGTATACTCGGCGGAGCCATTCTCCTTACTGTGCAACGGCAAAGGTAAAACAGGAGAAGCCAAGCATGTTCTGGGGTCAAGAAGATGCATACGACGCTGGATGCATGGAAGAAGTTGTTGCGTAGATGGGGAATCTGCAAAGATGCGGCACTGCGTACGATTTACACACGTAGCTTATGCATGAATCCAGAGCTTAAATCGCATTTATCACCAAATTATATCGAAGAAGAAATCCAGCGACATGGTATTCAGACACTTCGTGCTATGCAACGGTATAGTTTATAGAGCCCAGGTTGATCGGCGAGGTTCGGGCGGTGGATATGTTTGGATTCAAAACCGAGGCATCAGCTTTGTCAGCTGCCATTTTTCACCGAATGACCCAATAAGGGAATTTCGTAGGAAGATAGAAGCATTGGAAGAGGCTCTTCGAGATCTTCTTGACAAACTGGTAGTAGCTGATGACTTCAATGCGAAAGCCTTGGAATAGGGGATGCCGACTTAAAATACAAGGGGGAGATTAATTATGGAAATCGTGTCCAGGCTGAGTATGATCAAGGGGAACTGGGGCTCAACATCAACCGACCGCAGACAAGGCTTCGATGAGTCCAATATCGATATAACTCTTGTTTCGAAGACGTTGTCCATGTTGGCAAGGGACTGGAGAGTGATGGAGAAGTACTCCTCCATCACTCTTTTGGTCCCTCAGAACTCTAGATAGAAAGTACTCGGGTGGAGTGATTCGAAGTTGGATAAGAGGAAGCTGTTGGAATCACTTGACAACAGCTTCGCTAACGAGGTCAGCGCAACGTCGATGCCATTTCCAAAGTCACTACCGGTCAAACAGAAAGCTTATTGGTGGACTGAGGAGATAATGGAACCGAAACAGAAGGCTCTTGCGTGCCGCAACTCACAAAAAGGCAGAAAAAGAACTGAGAATAGCTATAAAGCGGATGAAAAAGCAAATGTGGCAAACTCTATGCAAAAAAGTGGACCGAGTCCCATGAGGCTAAGGCTACAAAATAGTATCGGGTAGGCTCGACTGCATGGGCCCCGACCTACCCATGGAGGTGGATGTACATGAAGAATATTGTAGATTCGCTGTTCCCAGCGCACGACATGAGAGCACAAAACGATCAAACAGTCTACCTGAAAGATGTCCCTTTGTTCACTGAAGAGGAACTACGCAGCGCGAGCGTTAGAATGGCAATATTCCAGTAGAAGTTCTTAAAGTAGTGGTGGAGAGACACCCGTCAACATTACTACGTATGTATAATGAATATTTACTGGCGGGTGTCTTTCCGTCACCCTGGAAAATGGTACGACTTGCTCTTATTTCAAAGTGAAAAGGAGACCCTAACACACCATCAGCATACATACTTATCTGCATGCTTGGTACCGCGGGGAAACTTTTAGAAGGGTTGCTGAAACCTCAGCTACATGCGGCTATATGAAGTGGTGGTGATCTTTCGAAAAACCAACACAGATTCTGCAGCGGCCACTCAACAATAAGTGACATCTGCGAAGTTATTAGTGCAGTAGATCACGCAGAGGCCGCTTGTTATCGAGCTAGACCCATAGTGTTTTTGCGAACGCTGGATGTCCGTAACGCTTTTAACTCGGTGAGATGGATAGACATATTCAATTCTCTTCGGCGACATTTTCAGGTAGAGAAATGCTTGCTACCAATAGTACGTGACTACTTGAAGAATCACCATATGATTTATGAAACGAGTCGGGGAACTGTATGCAATACCATTACAGCTGGAGTAGTACAAGGGTCCAATATTACTTACGATAGTCTCTTGGGCCTCAAAATGCTGGAAGACGTGCTCTTTGTGGCTTGTGCCGATGATGTAGCCGCTGTTGTCACATAGAGGAATCCTCACCTCACTCAGCTCAAACTCAATCAAGTAATGAGAAAGATTGAAATCTGAATGGAAAGCCATGGTCTCCAGCTGGCAATCGCAAAAACTGAGATTATCATGATGACGAAGAGAAGGATGCCAACTATTATACCCATGAGGGTTGGCTCCAAAGTATTTGAGACCAGACAATTGACTTAGTATCTTAGAGTGATCTTGGACTCCAAACTAGCTTATGGAGAAGTATGCGATAGCGCTACTGGCTGTTATCTCGCTTGGGAGACTCATGGCAAATGTTTGTGGTCCTGTATGGCGCGGAGATATAGACCACTGTGTTAAGGTTTGAAAAGTATCGAGTTTTGATGGAGAGCGTCCAGCGTAGGGGAGTGCTGCGTATTGAAAGTAGCTACAAAACAGTTTCAGAAAACGCCGTGTTAGTGAAAGCAGGAGTAGTCCCGATTGATCTATTGGCGAGCGAACGCAGGGAGGTGTTCTTGAACAGAACAGAAGCGGTAAGAGAAATATTGACTGCTCAAGCACGAGCGTGAAAGCTTGTGCTTTGAAAGGAGCGCTGAGCTGCGAGCTCGAAGAGAGCATGGACGATTAGACTAATTCGTGCCTTCAAATCTTGGCTTAATCGCGACCACGGTGGAATAAATTTCTACCTGTGCTAGTTCCTATAGGGCCACGGCTTCTTCAGAAAATACCTACACCGAATGGGAAAAGACAAGACGGAGTTTTGTAAGTATTGTACTTAGGAAAGCGATGACGTTTTGCATCTAATTTTCCATTACACACGCTTCAGAAGGGAACGATACATGTTTTTCTATGCAATTGGCCCTTGATGCCGGAATCAATCGTGGAGATGATGCTACAGTCAGATGATGATGCAGTCAGATGGTGCAACAGTCAGATGGCCCCAGATCAGCTGCGTCAGCATATGTGGAGCTGGTGTTGCGTTTGAAAAAACAGGAAGGATGAATCATAGATTCCTGAAAGCCTGACAGAACGGAAGTAAGACAAAGGGACACCTGCTGTTTTTTAATGAGTACGAATCTCATATAATCCTGTACCATTCACAGGATACCTATCGAAGGTTTCTGACATTCGCTCCCAAAAAAAAAAAAACCATTACTTCCAACCCTCATCATCCTCTCATCCTTGAAATTTCCAATATTAATGCTATGAGGAATAAAATCTTCTCCTTAGAACGTCTTAACTTTCATATCTCAGATTTCACTGGCATGGCGATCGAAATAAATAGAGTTAACTGGTTCTTTTTTCTTTCGTAGACTTGGCATTGATGATTCTTTGCGCAAATTCAATATTTTTCTCTCGGTCCTCATTACGCAATTCTTAAAAAACTGAATGATAATCCTTGTTTTGACATTGATCTTACAAACGCACTCGAAGCCAAAAATGCAGCTCGTAATCTATATAGTATAAAAGGTCTGGCTCACTTACTGACCTCCATTATTATAAAGAACTACGCTCTAAGGGGAAGATGCTGCCAGACAGGCGATGCTCACTTACATTGCTGGCATTGAAGCATCAATCAATGGTCATTCAACCGTTCCTTAAAAATAGTGTTCCCAATGGAATGCATTTAGGTGATACACCTGCTTTCACTTCACATTATGTGTATTGAACTTGTAGCTGACTACACTCAGAAAAATACTTCAATTTTTTTCGGAAAACTGAGCACATTATCAAAGAAAATTGGTAATGACTCTGCGCGAAAAAAATATTTCCTCCATTGAAAGAAAGGAATTTATCCATTTCAAAGAAATCATTTTGAACTTGCCCTGAGTAAAATTTGGTATAGTTTCAAGGAAATGTTGCCATGAATCTGACATCAATTGGTTCTCCTACGATCACCGAAATTAAGCAGTGTTGGGCGCGGTTATAATTTAGATGGGGGACTGCTCGAGAACATCGCCTGTCGTTGGCACGCAAAAACTCTGCCTCCTTTCGTTTCAAAAGCGCGGGTTACTTTGAAGGGAGTGAAAAAATAAAAACAAGTAAAAAAAAATATTTTCACGTGCTAAAGCAATAATATTGAACTTGGAATAAGTAATTTTTTTTTAGAATGCCGAAGCTCAGGGGATTACCTTTTTAAGCGAATCCTAAGCTATGGCGGTAAGAAAACACATATCCGAGAAGCCGATACCAATTATTCCATTACTCTAAGTGTCACATTTTTTTCTTATTTTCTGAAGCGCTAGTTTTATTTATGCCTTAGTCACCACTTAAAGCTAAATGTGACACTTAATGCCGCCGGCTGTTAAGACAACTCAAGACGAACAAATACAACCATGAACCCGGTGGAAGTCGAACCTGCGAGCATTAGATCGCTGCTTCGGACTGGCGCAATAGCGAGCTAAGCTACAGACCTCTCATTTGTGTAAAGCAAATGTTAACAGAAGTCATAAAAATTATCCATTTTTTCGTCGAATATTGAAGCGTGGTTGATGTTGAATAATGTAAAAACATGTTCATAATTTAGATATAATTTACTTAATTCGTAGGCATAATTTACTGGCATGAAATAAGACAAAGTAAAAATTGTATTCCATTGAACGTAAGAAATTTTTACACAATATTGATACAAATGACTGACATCAAATAAAAGTTTATTTGATTTGTGGAAGATTTCATATCTCATAAACAAGTAAAGATTTTCTTTGATTCTCGGAAAAAAATTTTCAAGATAAATAAAAATTTTTCAATTTTAATCATCCCGCAAAAATAATTCCAATTTGATTCTGCTTTCGGAGGCTTATTCCGCAAAACGATCGAGTTTCCCGTATCAATTATTCTCTGCTTTGATAAGCTTTAGAGACGATATACGTTGTCTATGCGATTATAGACAAGAAGGGAACCGTGATCACAAATCAATAACCTTTATGAGTTTTATTAAGTTAATTTTTATAATTCATATGGAAAAATATTGGATGCACATCGGATAATGAGTAGGTTAATTAATTTAGCTGTATAAAATAGTATAAAAATCGTTAAAGAGCTTAGAGAGTTCAACAGAATTACTTTCTATTTTTTTATTTATGATAGAAGCATCCTTTAAAATGGGTTGAAGCAATAGGAGATATAAAAGGTTTTGTAATTGTTATACTCCTTGTAAATCATTTTTGCTAAATAACATTCTTCTAATGTTTGGACTATACTGAAGTGGGTTTTTAGCCCTTACTATTGGCTAATGATCCTTGATACTGATCCTTTTATTGACAAACACCTCCTTTATGAGCTCCGTATCATCATCAAAGGACACAAAAAAGGCGAAACTTCAGAAAAATTCGGGGAAAGCTGAATTTTGGTGTGAACCTTGGTATTGGCGTGTTGAACAAAATGTCAAAAGTCCCCATCGATCCGAGTGCTGCGTCACTTTTTATACGGGGTCAAAAGTCACCAAACGTGAACTTTCCTAAATATTTCAGTAACGGTTACGTCTTCAGGAAAACAATGTAAGATGAATTTGTAGCTTAGAAAATTCCCAACAAAAAAGATTATACAACTTTTTCCTGTAACCATAACCGTTTTTGAGATATATTGATCTAAACATTTGTTACTAACAGCATCGTCTTTGTCAACGGCATGTTGATATTATGCGCTTTTGATTACGACATGGCATGTTTGTGAGTTTGTTTTTCTATGTTTAAGAGGCGCATGAAAAAATCATGTGCACACGGTTATCTACCACACTCCAGGGTAGGTGGAAAAGTGTGCTCCGAAAAGTCACCACCACCCCCCGCCCCCCTTTGACATAAAACTTGTAGGGACATCTGCTCGCTACTCTCTTCTCGGAAATACACTGTATTGCTGCATCATGTATGGGATATTCCACGAAGGAGCAGGACAAAACAACAACATTGCAGGTGAAAATAGGTTTCGTAACATATCATGGGCCTAGGAGTATGAAAAAGCAAGATAATATCATGGCATAATTCTGTAAACGCTCATTCTTGACATTATAGGAGCTCAACCCGCTGCCGATTATCCCCGAATAATCAGTCTTTTACCAATCCGGTGATGACTGCATAGCGCCAAAAGGACATGACACGTCTCGAAACCAATTCGCACCTGAAATTACGTGACATTGCCCTGATCGTTCATGGGATAAAACGGTATGGAAAAAAAACTAAAAAACTGGTTATTTCGGGATGGTTCGTTTGCGGGAGTGGGTAGGGTGTGGATAGAGTGTGGGTATAGGGCTGGTCTTGCGATATCAATAATAGGCAATTAACAGGATAAAAAGTGATGCTATCTTGTTTAACAGTGGGCAAAGAGTAGGCACCGAGCTTGTTACGGACAGCTGTTTGCCGCCACTCACCGCAATAGCGAAAAAAAATGCATCATCTATAAGCAGATGAGACGGCCGGTCATTGCTGTGCGATTATCGCAAAATCCTAGCAAATAGCAACAACAACGAAGCAGTGCATTTCAAATGCAATTCGATTGTGTGTCATCGACACCTGAGTGCATTTGAACTGCATTGATCAATGCTCGGGCGATGACCGGTCGTTGCTTGATATGGATGAGATGATTGTTACGGGAAATGGCGGTAACGGAAGGTGAGTTGGTGAAAATTGATCTGGATGGTTGGCGGGAATTTTGTTTTGGACTGGACCGAGAAAAGTTGCATTTTTGGGGAGTTGGGTTTTTGACGCTGGAACGGGTAGGAGTTTTGATGTTGAACTAGGAGGAGGAATTTTGGGATTTGGCGGAGAAGCAAGCGAACTGGGTTTTGAGATGTGAGAGTTTTTTTTGGGGTGGATGAAGTCTGGAAGTGCCGGATCGTGATTTTTTTTGGGAAGAGGATTTTGGAGGTTTTGCTTGAGACGGAGTGTGGCTGCTGCCGTGGAGTTGAAGATAGTACCTGTGGTCGAGTGTGTAGAGGGGAATCCTTACTTAAACCGGACATTTCAAAATAGTGCTGCTAGCGTAAAAAAAAATTATCGCGATTTTGACCGGGACTACACAATAAGTTTGAATTAAAGTTATGGCGATCGAAGGAATTTTATTCGTGAATATGTGCATAATTAACCAGTTTGTGGAATAATTAAATGGATTGTTTGACAAGTGACTCTTTTCTCAAGTTCTTAACAAACAAAGAGAGTGCAAATGAATAGAATCGCCAGGAAAAGAAAAATAACGGTTTTATATCATTCAATTGCTGTCGATTTTCATAGGAGTAATCGGCAAGGCGACACAGTTTTTTTTGGTTTGAAACATAAACTTAATAATAGAAACGTGCAACTGCGTCAATACCTTGAAAAAAAAGAAATATCAAAGTGATTAGGAGAGATTGGCGAGTGGCAACATAATAGGTCTGTTCCCGGACTTTCAGTCACTGAATTTTCCTGAATTTTCCTGAATCATGTGGTGGGGGAAATTCATGAAAAGTACGGGAACTCTCTCATTGCATTTCCTGAAAATTGACAAACAAAAGTGTCCGTTTTCGGTTTTTGGAAGAACAATAGTGATTGTACGGTTATCCTGAGCGGTGATAAATTATCGCCACTAAAATATTCGACCTTCATAGCAAAATTACGCAAAAAATATGTTGCTTGCCGCGCACATTTGAAACTATTTACTCGCACCACACCATTTGACAGTTTTCAGTATTTTTCAGTAGCTCAGACCCTACTGAATTTTACTGAGAGAGGGGAAATTTTCAGTTTTCAGTAAAACGGAGTACGGGAACAGTTTCATTGCAATTAATCGCGATTAATTGTAATTAATGGTGGTACGGGAACAGACCTAATGAAATTACTTTGTGGTGTAGCTTGTGAGGGCTAAACAAGTCTACTTTTGATTCTTGTGCATGAAGTTTAGTGAAAGTTAGGAATGATAGTAGATTAGACGAATGTTGCATATGTGTATCCGTTACGAGCAAGCCGATCGGAGTTTTATATTTTCTGCCTGATTTGTTGTGCAAACGGACGATCTGCTACCAGCTTCAGAGAAAGCAATTCTATTTTCGCATTTGGGGACGAATTGTTTTTGATTGTGTTGAATTTTTGCAATCGGGCACGAATTGGTTTATTTTGGAAAGAGCAACGAAATCGATTGTATGGGAGAACTCGCAGTAATTGGTATTAATGTACATACAGCAAATGCAGCGGACGAATCATACATCGGTGAAACAATGAACATGACGACCTACTGATTTATTTCTATAGTAAAAATTAAGAAACAAATTGCTTCTGAGTTTATCATAAATTTTTATGATAACATCAGCTTACGAAAAAAAATTGAAAAATTATATGATTTGAATTTAATGAGCATACTTTAATTCAGTTGATTTTTACATTTTAGTTAGTAAATTATAAATTATTGTTTTTGATATCTTTTAATTTTGAATTATATTTTTTTCCTGGATTGTTTTTTTTTCGGTATAATATATTTATTATTTTATTTTCTTTGTAAATCTTGGGTTTTTATTTTCATTGTATTTGGGCAGCTTCCGTAGTAGAAATGTGCCACTAAATCCAGTATTTGTAGGTTCAGTGGAGCCATGGGTGGGTTCCTTTTTTTTTTGTCCCCTTTTTCCTGTAGGGTTTTCCTTTGCTGTTTTTTTTTTTGTTATTTTTATATGCATGACACAGCTAGGGCTTGGCCTGCACCCTCAATTACCCACGACACCGGTGACTAGCCGGCACCATTAGTCATGCGAGGGTAGCAGGTCAGGCTACAATTTCTGTTGTGGTGGCGGCTGTTCCGCAACAAGCTCATTTCTGAAGATTTCGGATGGATGCTCAGGGATACCATTTTATGGCAAAGTGGGAGGGGGAACTTTTCGGAGCACACTTTCCATCTACCCTGGAGTCTGGTAGATAAGTCTGTGTACATGTTTTTTTTTCATGTGCCTCTTAAACATAGAAAAACAAACTCACAAACATGCCAAGTCGTAATCAAAAGCGGATAATATCAACATGCCGTGAGAAAGAGGATGCTGTTAGTAACAAATGTTTAGATCTATATATATATATATATCAAAAACGGTTATGGTTACAGGAAAAAGTTATATAATCTTTTTTGTCGGAAATTTTTTAAGCTACAAATTCGCCATACATTGTTTTTCTGAATACGTGACCGTTACTGAGATATTTAGGAAAGGTCACTTTTGGTGACCTTTGACCCCGTATAAAAAGTGACACAGTACTCGGATCGATGGGAACTTTTGACATTTTGTTCAACACGCCAATACCAAGGTTCACACCAAAATTCAGTTTTCCCCTAATTTTTCCGAAGCACCATGTTAGATTTCCCTGGACTAAATACTTTGATTGAAGTTTTCGAAGCACGTGTTTATGGCAGTAGCAATACAATCAAAGCCAAGTAAATTGTAATAAGTTTGCTGAATATCACTAAAATATCCGTAGACTCGCCAATTAAAATACTAGAAATAGAGTTATCAATATCTGCCTTTAAAGCCGATTTGAAGTATGGAAACATAACGTTTTTCACTATGGCGCTGTTTTTGATCGATGAATCCGACACTTGCTCCAACTTTTGGACTCAACTGCTGTTTTTCAGGTGCGCTGTGATCGCTGATTCAGGTGTTCGCTGAGTTGAAAAGCTCTACAAAATGAAAAACAAAAACATAGCTAGCACAATTCTAACGTTTGGTTTTACAACTGAGCACGATTCCTAATGTCTTCTAGGGTTTTGTGCGAACACCTTGTCTACGTTTTACTTTATATCTACGCCTGAATTTTTTGGTTTTTCTCTTCAAATTTAGGCAGATAATGTGTAATCTGTATTAAACATATTTCGTTTGTCTTATCTATTTTAGTTTATTCCTAATGAGTTAAAACTTTCTGTTCCGAAAGTTCGAACAAAAGAAATAAAACTGTTCGTAGAAGATTATTATTTTTCTATGTTCAGAAAGACATAGTACATAGCAGTAGTACTATTGTGCTACCCAAAGCATTAGCGATTACCTTATAATTTAAGGAAATTATTTTCAAGCACTGAGTGTTTTAAATATTAATAAACTAGAGAAAATTAATGCAACCAAAGCAAAAATATGAATTATTTATAATCTATAAATTAGTAGCTAAATTTGTAGCTAATAGCTAAATGAAAGATTTTGTAGCTAAATAGGTTCTTTTTGTAGCTAAATCTAGCTACAATGTAGCTAAATTCCCATGACTGCTCAGCACATCGCTTTTATTCTATCCGATAATAAAGTAAAAGATGCAGATGGCTGACATTTTAAGCAAGATTACATGAAGACAATGAATTGTTTATTAAAAATTATTGATTCACATAACATAGACTTTGTCTTCGAAAATTTCATTCTCATAAACCCTAACATTCGCTACACATGTCCCGCTACAGCTTGCTGCTTTCACTAGCCTCGCCGCATACTCGTATTAACATGGCTTTTATGCATTCACACATCAGCTAATAGAGCCTATCTACAGTAACCACAAATCATATCTTCCAGAAACGAAAGAGTCCAAGAGACGACATGTGTTTATTTATTGCATACGAGTATGAAGATGCGAAGCAAATTGGTTTAGTGGTAAAGCTAAGACCTTGCATTGCTTTATGCTGTTGCCGTTCAACTTATTGAGCCTAATAAATGCTCGGCACAGAGCGTATTGAATGCGTCGTTGTCGCTGTCACTAATGGCATTACAGGTACATCGCTATATAGAAACGGATACCTACAAATTCACATGGGAGTATGTAGGGCATGCATGAATGACACATCGAGTTGTAGTCTGAGTACCACCAGCCTGCACGAATGCCTGCCTACCAGCCGCCTGCTTTCCTTGCATTTGTACTTATTTGAGGAAAAAATTCAAGTTCAGGTCTTTCACCTTGGCAAAACAAAAACTTTACGAAGACGGTTCCAACGAGCGTAGACACGAATCTCTAAATGCACTCCCAGAAAGGGATACTTATCGACTTTCTGACCCCAACTAATGCAGTTAATGGGTGGCATGGGTGTTAATTTTTAGGGTAAAATTTTTTCTACAAATAATTAATCGTGGGCAAATGCATATTTTACGTCGAGATTTGTTTTGGTTTTGGAAAAAAAAAGTGGTACGACTGGTATTTTGTCGTAGGAGCAGCAAACAGAGGATTAGCGTTGGTAATGGTGTCGAGTGAAATCATTCGAGCGTAGTTCACGATTTTTACAGTTTTTAGTGCAACTTTGCATCATATTTTTTTTTTATTTTTACCTACTAAATTCCTGATCTTAGTTGTAACACACCTAGGCTCGGTTATGATCAATCTACGCAAATTTCTGCCTCGTATCGATTCTTACTTACCTGAAAACAAAAGAAAAAAACATAAATTAGTATGAAATCGAAGTGAATCACAAAAATTATGACGGACAAATTTTAGCAAAAGCATTTACTGTAATAGTTAAGAAGACACTGAAATGTTTTTTAACTACCACAGTTATAAATAATTGAGAGAATCTAAAAACAAACGTTTTGCGTGGGTTAATTAAAAGAATTCACATGCTTTTCATCGATCAGATACTTCTTAGTAATTGAAAACTGTTAATGAGAACATACTTCCTACTGTTTCATGACACTTACATATATCCTTCACAAAGCATATCCAGATTAGTGATGGGCATTTCAGTTATTTTCAAAAAACGAAAATCAACTGTTTTTTTTTAAACAACTGTTTTTTAAAACTGTTTGAAAAAAACAGTTTGAATTAACGAAAAGAAGCACATTTTATGCTGTACGACAATTAGAGCTGGGTCGCACTAGGATTTTCACATACTAGGTATAACTAGTACGAGTACGAAAAAATACCTGTTCCAAAAATACTAGCAAGTATCTCTTGAAGTATGTACATACATATGTATACAATACATACGATTTGCAGTTATGTAATGAAAAGGTATGACATGCCCTCCCCACCCTTCAGACGCAAAGTTCCCAAGCTAGAATGGTGATGGTGCAAGATGATCTTCAACGGATACAGAGTCATTAGTCCGTGCAGTTTGTCCGTAACTTTCCAATGGCCGGCCTCTTATTTGGCAAGTCTTTCTCCAATCTAGAGGCCATCTAAAGGAAAACGATCAAATTCAATCAATTTAATTTGTTTTTCATTTTATTATATGCAAAAAAACACATCCTGTATTCGTTCAAATGACAAAAGTAAAAAAAAAACACTAAGATAGTACCAGCTAATCCTGTTGTCATCTATAGAACTTTTCATCGAGCGATCTCTGATACCAAACTTTTCCTGGCTAATCTAAAACAGTCAGATTTCTACTTCGCCTCACTGAAGCATGAAGTTTGTCGAAAATTTTACAAAGAAATGGTAAAAAAAAAAATTTCGTTTATTTAATATGCACCCACTAGGAGGCCAACCCCTTCTGTAAGGCTGGACATGAGTCCAGGAGCACCTTACCTTCCGCGGTCTCGTACATTTTACAACCCTGGTAGGGTAAGAGACACCCTCGTGGGCTTCAGCACACACGGTGACGCAGACTGGTGAACTAAAACGGATCTCAACCTTTTCCTCCTTGGCACTTTTGGTGCTATTTTTAGTTTTTCCGCCGGATTTAATTTTGCGGTATCTTCGAAACTAGGCCGCTTTGTCACAGACTTGTATGGATATTTCGCCCGAAACAACTCAAAAAGGTCCCCGGATTTATGCTCGACAAAAATTTTTTTTTGAAAAATGGACGTTTTTGCCCAATTTCCCCTATCAAAAATTTTTTGCCCTTCAAATATCACTAATATACTCCCCGACCACTTCCAATCATCGAAAGCGCGGTAAAAGCAGTTTTTGTCAAACTATGGCCGAAAAACCTCTTACTCCCCTACAAAACCGAAATATTTATATCACAGTAATAGGTCTTGGCCCGTTATGTTTATAAAAAAAAACAGTTCGTTTAAAAAAAAACGATAAACGACTCGTTTTAAAAAAATAGTTTGTTTTTAAAACAACGGTTCGTTTTAGAAAAACGAAAAACGATTCGTTTTAAAAAAAAGTTGGTTTTTAAAAAAAAAACGAAAAACGACTCGTTTTAAAAAAAAAACAGTTTGTTTTAAAAAAACGAAAATCGATTCGTTTTGAAAAAACAGTTCGTTTTAAAAAAACACAGTTCGTTTTAAAAAAAACGATTCGTTCGAGAAAAACGAAAAACGATTCGTTTTAGAAAAACGATTTGTTTTATAAAAACTATTCGTTTTAGAAAAACTGTTGGCTTGAGAAGAATGGTCCGTTTTAGAAAAACGATTGGCTTTAGAAAAGTTATTCGTTGTAGAATAGTTGGAATAATTGGTTTTAGAAAAACTATTCGTTGTAGAATTACGGTTCGTTTTAGAAATGCTGTTCGTTCTAGAAAAAAATTATGTTTTAGAAAAACTGTTTGTCGCTATTTTGAAAAACTATTCGTTCGTTTTATGCAGCCAAACGTTTTTTTTAAACTGTTTGGCGTTTTTGAGCCCATCACTAATTGAAAACTGTTAATGAGAACATACTTCTTACGGTTTCATATCCTTCACAAAGCATATCCAGATACCTACATACCGCAGCATTAAACTCCACCCTATCATTTTTTTCCCAAAAGTAATTTCACGATTTCAGCAGCTCCGCAGCCATTTGTTTGGAATTTTATTCCGACCATAAAATGCATTTTCTTTTATCGAATGAGGCATCAAACGGGAGGTAGCATTCATTTGTCGATAAGTGAGTCGTTAACATTTACAACATTCTCCGGGCGGATGAATTCGTCGTCGTGACTGCAGAATTCAGCTTTTAAAGTCACTTACCGTTTATTGCTAATAATCCATACCGATGCCACACACAAGGCCCACACCATGCTCCATCAACAGCATCATTCCGCCTAACCGGAGGCCAACAACGGTGGCCGCCACGCGGATATTTTAATTACTCCGAGGAATGGCCATTCGCCGGCGTCTTTACCTCGCCAAATCGATTCAGGTGGATTAAAGATTTAAATTATATTTCATATTGAGCCGATGGCAGTGGCGAAATGCATCGAACAGGACTTCAAGCAACGAAAAAGTAACAAAGCAGTTGTTACGGCGTCGATTGTGACTTTTTGTGCGCCCCGTTGCAAATACGCTGCGGTCGGTTGTTATCGAGTGTACTTTTCATGCAGTTTGCAGTTTAGTACTCGAATCACAATCGCAGCATGCAAAACTGGTTTTTGATTAAGATATTTGTAATTTCGCAAAAAAAAAACCAAACATCTTTTCATGCTGCCACTGATACTTTCTCGTACCGGGCTGAGATCCGTTGTAGCAATAACGAAAACTCTTAATTTAATACGACTACAGATTGGGTTGTAGTATGTCACACTGTTGAGTACACTATCGAGCAATGAACGCAGACCACCGTCAATGAATCGGAATTAATAACGAAACGAGTAAATTGGATTACAATGAAACTGAAATTGAGATGGGCTCGGATGGGAACGAAGAGATTTTTGTTATTCTGCGTTGCGCCGGAACGCACTGCGATAAGAGGCTTAATGGAAACCGTGCGCAATTGCGGTATAATGAAGTGCGTGATGAATGGATGGGCGAGATGCTTGCATCGTATTGATTTTCCACTCATGGAGGCATAATTAACTGAATGGTCGAGCTCAAGGTAAGGAATAACTTACAAAATTTATTGAAATCTATAAGACGATTACACACATTGTATTTGAGTAACATCGTTAAACTTGAACAAATATTGCATGAGAGATAAGCGAGCGCTTAGACGATGAATTGGGTGGGGTAGATAATTTTTCTTGAAAGAATAATTAAAACACTCTAGCATTTCCTTAATACATATTACAGGGGGTAAACTTTTCTTCGAGCATGTTTTTAGGACTCCCAATTGAACGCGACTAGGCAAGCTATGCGAATCAGGCTAGGAGCTGCATAACTGCACAATCGAAGATCCATGCGCATATTAAACGCTGCCCTCTTGAACAATATCTTTTGTAATAAATATAAAATTAAGAGTAGTAGATTGAAAAAGTTACAGCGAAAAGAATTCAAGAGTTTCTTCAAAACATCTCCACTGAAACTACTCTTATGATGAGTCTACCAACTCATCATGTTTTTTTTCAAATCAAAATAGAAGCCAAGACAAATAACTCTACCGCACCTGAACTGCTAGAAATACTAATGTTCGATGAACAGTAGAAGAATCGTACAGATTCTGAGTGCATATTCTACCACACGTGCTCCAACCTGTTTCGACTGCAAAATCACTTTGATCTTAACAATGCATTTAAGGAATTTCAAGAATTTCAAGATTTAAGAAAGCCAAACACTGCAAAACGTTGAAAGCACCATAACATAACATAAACAAAGAAAATGCTTAGTGCTTGCAACACTTTACCAGCACTGCAACTAAAAGTCTCCCACCATTTCCTTACGTGAAAATCAAATAACTCTATTGATTTCGATTCTATCCGATGATTTCGCCAAAAGTTACAGGGATAGAAAGATGTTTGGAACCAAAACATTTCTAGAACTTAGAAAATTTAAACATTGGTAACTTATTTTCATTGTAAATGTTCGCGATATGAATACTTAATATAAGCATTTGTTGATACAAAAATAACAAAAACGCCTCGCGCTGGCAACCTTTTGCTAGCATCAAAGCCAAAAATATATCACATCTGCCTCACATTGAAATCAACCTACTCTGCGAATTTCGTTTTGATCCGATGACTGCATTGCAAGTTATAGGGGTACAAAGAAATTTAGGGTTACCAGTAGAAAAAGTTTTAAAATTTTTGAAAACTTAATATTTGTTGTTTATTGTCACTACAAAATCATTATCGTGTGGAAATTTTACGATCAAATAGCTTAATAAAGATCTTGCAAATAAACACAAAACCAACAATAGCTGGCAACCCTACAATGGTTTTTTTTACCAGATTCCGTCTGAATAATGCCTATAATAAGTTTCATATATCATATGAAATTCGTTTTGATTTCCTAACTGCACTGGAAGCTATCGGGCAAAAAGATTTATTTTCCTGAGCGAATTTTCAAAACCCAAGACACCAAAATTACCATAGCTGACAGCACCACCCGAATTTTTCAACCAAATTTCTATCAAACACAGCTTAGAGTAAGATTCAGATACTGTGTCAATTTCATGAAAATCTGATAGCTAAATCAGAATTCATAAGGCAAGAAGCAGTTTTTTTTCTTCATAATTTTTCAAGATTGAACTACTGGCGCAGAGTTGCCCGCATTTTCAAATCGCCACTATCAGACCTGGTCCTACTCAATACCAATACATTCTGTAAATTTCATTTGTATCTGATTATTGGGTCGTGAGTTCTCGTGAACAGAAGTTTTTGATGCTTAAAATATTGGTAAATTGGAGGAGGGTTACCGTTCTTGTCCGATGCGAAATTTCAAAAGTTTTGCTTTGATTGTATAGAGAAAGCATAAGATTTCTATATGAGTTGATTTTCACTGTAAAAGACGAAAATTTTTCAGGAGAGTCGATGGTTTGAAGGCTTTCATTTTCAATGCCTGCCATAGCTGCAGGGTTCCCAGCATGTTCACACGAGTGTACAACTTAGTAACAACAATATGTCCTGTAAGTTTCATAATGATTTGATAATCTGGTCAAAAGTAATCCCAATTCAAAAGTTTTCAATTTTTCCCAATCTCATTTTACTGCTGCTATAGAGGACCCTTGCTTCTGTGGAAGCTCATAGGCTACCAAGGTGGAAGATTCCATGGCCAGCGAATTTCGAACTTTCTGATAGCACCTCCTGTGGTTACAGTCTGCGGAAAGGCAAGTACAGCGTCAGCTGAAGCTCCGACTACGGCCGTGCTCGAAGAAAAGATGCTTTGCAGTTAGCTGAACCTGGGCATCGGTGTGAAACACTGAATTACCAGGCACAGAAATCTCAGGAGGAACCCCACCAATTGTGACGATAGTTCCAATCTAAGGATCGTACTTGACCAAAGAAGTTTCTCGGTACTTAAGGACAGATACCGTATGATGCTGAGCTACTTCTCTAATGCAGTCAAATTCAACCAAATCAAGAAGAATGCGAAACACCTATTCTCTGGACTAAGTATGGATATGTCTCCGAAGCAAAATGCAGAAACCAGTGGAACTTCTCTTCTATAGAGTTTCTATCTCTTGAATTGTGCGAACTTTGCCTAAGTGTCCTTGAAAATGGGGCCACAGACACCATTTTGGGTCATTTCACTAAAGATATAAAATTTGTTTCGATCAACTTGCAGCATACCAAGGCTTCGTTATTTTTTTGAGCGAAAAATTGGCAAAACTACATTGCTCTTTTACAGGAACGGTGGATTCGTTCAATAAAGGGGCCTAAGCTCTTTTATGATGAAAGATCAAAGAGTCCGAGAACTTGTTTTATGGTTTCTAATCTGCTTGCAGGGGAGTTGCAGAAGCTCAGGAAAAATATCAGGAAACTACGCAATCGAGCTTGTAAGGCAAACACTGAGGATAACTGGATCGTGTACAGAACCTCGCAGAAAATCTATAAAAATTTGGTGAGGACCTTCAAGAAGGAATTATTCAGATCGTTCTAAGAGCGACTGGAAGGTGCATCAGAGATGTCAAGGCTGCGCAACATTCTGGAACAGGACCAATCGGTTAAGCTGAACGCTTTAAAACGCCCAAATGGTAATTATATTAAGTCCAAAAAGGAGTCTAAACAGACATTACTTGAAATTTACTTTCCGGTCGCTCTGGTGATTAATTCCCCTAACCAAGCCTGCTGCTCTTTGCAACAATTCATGTTCTTGAAAATATCAAATTGCCGAACCTGTATGGCATCTATCCGGTTATTTTGAGGGAGGGAATTGACCACCTGGAGTTTCTGGGGTATATTGCGTCATCTTAGCGCCATGTTAAGGGAGTCTTTATATTTATTTATTTATTTATTCACCAAACAAGGTACAAAATCACATATAAAGTATCAAATTAAAAATAAAATGGAAAAGTAAAGTCAAGTAAAAAGTAAAAACAAACAACTTAAATAAGTAACAAACAAATGAAAAAGAAAGTGACAAACAGATTAATAAATAACAATCAATAAATAAAAACATTGACATATGAGCTATAGCTTAAGGTTTAGGGGTATGGATGGCATGCAAAAGAGAGGATTTGAAGGATGTTTTGGAAATCGTAGGGGAATATAAATTACTTATGCTGTTGAATATTCTGCAGCATCTATTTATTGGCTCATTAGCTGCATATGTGGTCAAATGTGAATATTCTTTTAGGAAACGATTGGACCTGATGTTCCTCACAGGGATATTTATCAAAAATTTGCTATTCAGGAATTCGACACTAATAGCGCCTCTAATGACCTCGAATGTGAAGCAGGCCGATATCATCATTCTTCTGGATGCTAGTGTCGATAGGTTTAAATGACCCATTCGAAACTCATAAGGGGGTAGGCTATTAAAATCATAAGGGTTGCACAGTTCTCTCAAGGCAAAAAGTAAAATTGTTTTTGTATTGACTCAAGTCTGTCACTGTGGGTTTCAAAAGCGGGATTCCAGCTAATGCAAGCGTACAAGCAAGCGTACAAGCGTACTACAAAATTCTACAAAAATGCAAGCGTACAAGCGTACTACAAAATTCTTTGGTACGTCTTTTGATGAAACCTAGCTGTTTGTTCGCACGAGAAAATATTTTATCAAAGTTTAAGTTTTTCATCTAAGATAACACCGAGGTCTGCAATGTTATCAACTCGAGTTGGCATATTATTACCGAGGAAGTACGTATTGTTTGCGACCGTGCATTTCCTGGAAAACTAGTAACTTGGCATTTATTAATGTTGAGAGAGAGCTTGTTTTTACTGCACCACTGATCAAGTGAATCAAGCTTGGATCGGAGAAAGGGGGCATCCGATTTCGATTCAATAGTCTGATAAAGTTTGAGATCGTCTGCATAGAGTAAATGAGGTATGCCTGCTAGGAAGTCAGATAAGTCGGAAATAAATATATTAAAAAGAAGTGGGCCAAGATGGCTACCTTGGGGTACACCAGAGGTAGCACTAACGTTTCTCGATAAAAATCCTTGAAATTTTACACATTGTGATCGATCGCGAAGGTAGGAGGTCAGCCAGCTGAGTGAAGACCCGGCAATACCGAATTTCTGAAGCTTTAGAGTTAAGGTAGAATGATCAACTCTGTCAAACGCTTTGCTGAAGTCAGTGTAGACTGCGTCAATTTGGTATCCTTTTTCCATTTTGCACAGAACGTCAGAGATTAGGATTGTCCAATTCGTGGCAGTTGAGCGACCTTTTCCAAAGCCATGTTGTTGCTCGTTCAAACGGGAATCAACAAGCGGAGACAGTTTATCGTATACCACTTTTTGGAAAAGTTTCGGAATCGAAGACAAAATGACAATGCCCCTATAATTTCTGATACAGCAATGATCACCATTTTTGAAAATGGGTGTGACATACGAAAGCTTCCAACAGAATGGAAAAATTAAAGAAAATATGCAATGGAGCTAAAAGCTGCTCTACACACTTGCGCAAGAAGGTCGGAGGAAGAAGATCAGGACCTTCAGATAAGTTTTTTTTGTTCAATATTATTTTACCTCAACTTTAAATTGAAAAGTTGCAAACAGGAGAGAGATGACTATTCAGATCCAAGCAACTTTAGGCCGATCAGCTTAGCTTCGTTTATGCTGAAATGCCTGGAGAGCCTCGTTGAATGACACATACGCTCTAGAGCGTATAAGTCTAACCCCTTGTATGATAAGCAATATGTGCACCAGCGAGGAAAATTATGCGAATCGACTCTTCACTCTCTGATTTCTAGAGTTGAAGGAGCGATTACAAATGATATGTATGCGATGGAGGTATATGTGGACATTGAAGGGGTCTTTGACTGCGTGCTCTTTATAGAGCTATGCGAAGCTGCGAAAGCTTATGACGTTGATGACGTCTTAGTTAAGTGAATACATGCCATGGCGAAACTGGATCCGACTGTTATTTGAGAATGGAGGCGACAAATGAATATCCTCAAGAGAGTGCTCTAATACCGCTCCTGCAGAGTATGCTAGTTGACTCACTGCTAAACGAACTGCAACAAGAACGGCTGCACGCGCAGTCTTATGCTGACGACGTAGCCACACTAGCAGTCAGTAGTACGCAACGCGCATTGGATTTGATTAGCATTTGCTGATCGATGCACAGTCTTTCAGTGAATCGTGGTAAAACAAAAGGTGTTTTGTTTACCACGAAGAGAAAGCTAGAAGACTTTGTGGTTTTTTGTATGAAGAGTGCAACTTTTAATAATGGATAAAAAATATTGGACAAAAAAACTTATCTGAAAGAATCATTTGGAAAGGAAGCTTACTAAAGCTTTGAATGCTATCGGGCAGTGAAAGGGAACTTTTGACATCACGTTGAATTTAAAGCCCCTTGTAGTTATGTGAATATATGTAGCATTTATAAGGCCAAAGATCAAGTACGCATCCGTGGTGTAGTTACCTGTTTTAAAATTATTTGACGCTCGCAAAAAGTTAGCCTGGCTGCAAAGGGCTGTGTGTCTGCGTATCTGTGGTGCTATTACTACTTCTCCTTGTGCGACCCTTGTTACGCTTCTTAATCTGCTTCCACTCGACTTTTAAATTCGGAGTGTGGCGAAGAGCTCAGCTGTTGACAAACTCAACTTGGCCTATGGATCAGAAACGCCAATGTGGGACACTACTCTTTAGAGGTTAGCTCTTCGATTCTCGCGACGAATTCTGCCACTTGAATGCCCTTACTCGACTTCGGGAGTAGATACGAGAGAATTGTGACAGGGAGCACGTAGACGTCTTTACGAGGGGTAATCCGAGATTATCTTCATGGACGGCTCGAAGACAGAGGTTAGATCTGGAGCTGGAAGAGTACGTTTCTGTTTTTTAAACAGAAATATTCGCTATTTTGGAAGCTGCCTACAAACCGACTGAAGAAAAGTGGAGGAGAGCACGTATCGCTAATAGCAGTGGCAGTTGAAATGTAATGCTGGCGCTACGTACACCACTAACTACTTCAGAAATCGCCCAAAAATACCAGTTTTAATTAAGTTCAACTACTCTGATACCGCGACGCTGTGGTTTTGAAGAAAATGAAATTGCTGACTTCATTGCTAAGCGAGGTTTGTCGTTTCCACTAGAGGGTTCTGAGCCCACTTTGGGAGGGTCTATCGCATCTGCACATTTCTCGGGAATGGGTAGTTGATGCTCATGAGCCAAGATGGAAGTCTTCTGATGTTGCCCGCGATCTTAAGGCCTTCCCTCCAGAGTCCAACCATGCGATTTCGGGATTCCTCCTTAACAAGAGTAGGAAAATTTGCAAAAACCATGGCAGGCATACTTTATGGACACAACTGTCTAGGAGGACATATGTATCGAATAGGTGTTGCACAGGCTGACGTTTCTCCATCCTGCATAGAAGAGGCTGATTTTGCGGAGCATTTCCTCTGTGAATGCCCAGCGTTTGTACATCTCAGATGTCAATGCTTCGGCTGGGATGTGGAGTGTATGTAGAGGACAGCCTCTTTCCCGCTATCATTGATCCTCATTTTTCGTTCAGAAATCTGAGAAATTATAATAGGCTGGGGGCATGAATACAATGGGTATTTTTGGCCTCAGTACTTAAAAGTGACAGGCGCCTTTCCCCCAACCCATACAAACCTACAAGTCCACACACGATTTTGCCAAAAAAGTAAGGTAGCTCGGTCGCGAAGTTTTAATGCATCCACATATAGTCCAAGTATGCACCCTTGGACTCATTTCGTTCGTTATACAATTCACTAAATGGAAAAAAGTTCGGTTCCGTCGGGGCTAGCCAAAATTATTTATCCAAGATCTTCTCCGATAGAAACAGGAATTTTTCACTGATGAAAATGTCAAAAGGTTATAGATGAAAAATGTGTATACAATTGGAATATATAAATTTGCAATGCAAAAAAAAACCTTGTAAATTGATTTCGAAATGCGTAAAGACGTTTTCATCAGCCTAATATTTAAAGTCGTTTACGCGCCAAAACGTACTCTACTATAATTCTAAGAAAACTTAAAGTTTCACTATACCATCGACAATAAATCATTGATTGGGAACCACAGATATTCAATCAATATATACATCACAAATTAAATTCAATTCAATAAATCCAATTGAATTAATAAAGACCTTTCTTTGGAGCTTGGGACACGCAATAAAACTGCGTCTACGAGCTTCAAATGCCGACATGATTTATGGACAATTAATGTAATCATTGCGATCTGCTCGCTTATGCGTATGCATATATGTATCTGCACATAAGTATGAACATATTTTAAAATGTGCTCATTTACCGGTGCTGCTAGTATTGACCTATCAACTTTTCCACTTCAAAACATAAATTATGATATTGTACTGCGATGCACTGAAAAGTTCAACTGGCTAATCGATAAATCAAAAACTTCGCCTGGAAGCTAGTAACCCGAGTTATTCAGTGATGCCTTGCGCTTCGAGTAAAGATAGTCTCGTGTACCAGCAAAGTATACAGCTAACAGCGAACGTAGGCTCGTAATATTTGTTTTCATAGTCGAATTGCGTTTTTGCTTTTAGTATGATCCATGCACATACTCGGTTTTAATTGCCAGTAAAGATGCAGATATCAATTTCAGTTCATCCATCTGGTTGTATTTTGAACTGCTAACTAGTGATTGATTTCAGACATGAACCGGATTAATGGTTGTCCCAATTGAAGAAAGTATCTAGTATTCTGCCTTTTTACTAATGTTCGAAAACATTAGTATTAAAATCACTTTGGCCAAAAATTCATATTTATATATATATATATATATATATATATATATATATATATATATATATATATATATATATATATATATATATATATATATATATATATATATATATATATATATATATATATATATATATATATATATATATATATATATATATATATATATATATATATATAACTCCGCCGATCGCAAGTCTAACTTGTGATATGCCGGTCCCAAGCCCGGAAAAAGGAGGAGGGTTTGAGGCAACGAGGTAACTCTATCCTCAGTAAAACTTGCATAGTTGCAGCCTGATGGCTGAATTACATCTAAGCGTCTCAGGTCATTAGGGAGGTTTAGCCACGTTGTCAGACCTGCAACATAGTTGTGTGAACTCTGGCACGAGGCAAGTCTCCTGAAGCAACTATCGCCGAGGCCCCCCATGGAAATGGTTGAGCGATGTGCCGACAACTCATCCTTGTAAAAACTTCCTCTGTCAAGAAACCTGGAACAAAAGCCTCGGATTGG
The DNA here is from genome assembly GCA_947369275.1 of Nemotelus nigrinus. Lineage (NCBI taxonomy): Eukaryota > Metazoa > Arthropoda > Insecta > Diptera > Stratiomyidae > Nemotelus > Nemotelus nigrinus. The sequence continues at coordinate 169,864,006 of OX376372.1, forward strand.
ACGGATCAACGACGACGACCACGCAAACGCACAACGGATTATTCTCTCGGAACCTGGAATGTACGCTCCCTGAACAAACCGGGGGCCGAAAAGGCCCTCCTTCATCAGGTCGAACAGTACAAACTGAGCATTACTGCAGTCCAGGAAACAAATTGGTTAGGCTGCGAGATCAATGACAAGAAATCGCATACCATTTTTACAAGCGGTAAACCATCGGGCCGCAAGGAGTTTGGAGTAGCATTCATAGTGAACAAGCAGCTTAAGTCGCGCGTTACCGACTTCAAACCCGTAAACGAAAGGCTGTGTGCGATTCGCATCAAGGCGCGATTTTTCAACCTCTGGCTCATCAATGTGCACGCTCCCACCGAAGTACAAGAAGACTCTGTAAAAGACGAGTTCTATGCCTGCCTTGAAACTCTCTTCGACTCACTTCCATCGAATGATGTCAAAATGCTACTGGGAGATTTCAATGCAAAAGTCGGGAATGAAAGTTGGCATCGGGGGACCACTGGAGGACACAGCCTCCACGAAGAATGCAATGATAACGGCCATCGTCTAATTGACTTCGCTTGCAGCAGGAACCTTGTTGTAAGCTCAACTTGCTTTCCACATCGTCGCATTCACAAGCAGACCTGGAATTCTCCAGACGCACATACCGTCAACCAAATCGACCACGTCCTTATTAGCAAGAGATGGGCGTCAAGTGTTATGGATGTTCGGTCGTACCGCGGAGCTAACTGTGACTCCGATCATTTCCTGGTGAAAACAACATACCGGTGCAGAATTTCCTCAGCGCACCAATCGAGATTCAGCCCTCCCAAAATCTTCGCGGTTGAGAATTTGCTGAATGATTATACGGCTCAGGTATATACGACCGCGCTTGAGGAAAGAATTTCACCAATGCTGCGCGACTCCAGCAACGTAGGTGTCCACGAGTTCTGGGAAGAGCTCAAAAATGCAATCAAGAATGTGGCAGCAAACGTTGTGGGATACAAAGCCCGACGTGCCCGAAACGAATGGTTTGACGAAGAATGCAGAAACTCACTTGACGCAAAGAACGAGGCCTACAGACAATGGGTCCAACGTGCAACCAGAGCCAAAAAGGAAAAATATGACGAGCTACGGCGAATATCCAATAGAATAATTAGGCGTAAGAAAAGAAAATACTTTGACGAGCAGTTGCTGAACATTAATGTAAACCTAGTTAGTAAGAACAACAGACAAGCGTACAGATTAGTAAATACGATCAAAAATGGCTACCAACCCAAGACTAGCCTCTGTAAGGACAAAGATGGCAATATTATCAGCGACACCGAAAGTATTAACAAACGATGGGCGTCCTACTTCGAAGAGCTTCTGAATCCGCCATCAAACATCCTGGCAGCAGAAGCTGAGCTCCATGATGATACCGTTGGTCAAACCCCATCCACACAATCCCCTACAGTAGAAGAAGTTGATCTCGCCTTGCGCTCACTGAAAAGGAACAAAGCGCCGGGCGCTGACGAGATACCAGCTGAGCTACTCAAGTCTGGTGGGGCGGGTTTATTAAGTGCGCTACATCAACTACTGCTGCGAATATGGGAGACTGAGGTGATCCCAGACGATTGGCGCAGAAGCATCATCTGTCCCATACATAAAAAGGGAGACAAACTGCGGTGTGAGAATTACAGAGGCATCTCTTTAGTCTGTACGGCCTACAAAATCCTGTCAAAAATCCTGGAGTATAGGATTAAACCGTTCGCGGAAGAAATCATTGGCGAGTATCAAGGCGGTTTCAGATCTGGTCGCTCCACAATCGACCAGCTTTTCACGGTCAAGCTAATTTTGCAAAAGTGCTGGGAATACGACGTCGATGTATACCAAATCTTTGTCGACTTTAAACAAGCATATGACAGCATCAATCGAGGCGCTCTATATAGTATCATGCTGCAATTTGGTATACCGGCCAAATTAGTGAGACTTGTAAAGATGACCATGACCAACTCCGTCTCGCAAGTCCGGATCCAGAACAGATTGACGGATCCTTTCGAAACTCTGGGTGGCCTGAAACAGGGTGATGGAATAGCGCCCACGCTCTTCAACCTGGCACTTGAGTTCGCTATTCGGGCAATGAATCTGAACACCAGCGGCACGCTACTTTTTAAGTCGACACAATTGGCAGCGTACGCGGATGACATTAACATCATGACTCGAAAACTGACCGATGCAGAAGAACTTCTGCTTAGACTTGACACCGCAGCAAAGGAAGTTGGACTACGAATCAACGAGGACAAAACGAAAGTGATGATGCAATCTAGGACAAGGACGCCAGCGCACACGACCATCAACGTAGGGGACCTTTGCATCAAATTCGTGGACAACTTCATTTACCTTGGTAGCAATCTATCGAGTGACGCCAACGAAACTGACGAAATCAAGCGACGGATACAACTAGCAAATAAGACATTCTTCTCGGTCCTCCCCATTATGAAATCGAAATATGTGCACAGGAAAACTAAGCTCTGCGTTTACAAAACTATCATACGACCTGTGCTGTGCTATGGTTGCGAAACATGGACCTTAACACAAGCCTCCGAAAATAGGATCGACACCTTCGAACGGAAAGTTCTACGGCGGATTTTCGGGGCTGTTCGCGACCGAGATGGATGGCGCATCCGGTACAACAATGAGTTGTACGAACTGTACGATGAGCTGGAAGTCTCCAAGATCGTCAAATTGCAACGACTACAGTGGGCTGGACACGTGCAACGCATGAATGACGATCGCATGCCAAAACGTGTCATGAACGCAAGACGTGTCGACGGAGCGAGGCCTAGAGGAAGACCAAGAGCTCGTTGGGAGAGCTCAGTGTATGCGGACGCCGGGCAACTACTGGGGCTCCAAGACTGGAGGACGCGGTCACGTGACCGAGACCATTGGAGGAATACTATCCAGGCGGCCAAGGCCCGACGTCGGGCTGTTGTGCCACGATGATGATGATATATATATATATATATATATATATATATATATATATATATATATATATATATATATATATATATATATATATATATATATATATATATATATATAATATATATATCATCAAAAAATTTCAGTGAAAAAATCTCAGGAAGGCGCCATCCGAATGAACTGAAATTTTCAAAATACATTGGTGTATATGCAGAATAGTGCCAGGTTTCACAAAAAGTTAATAATCTTTAACCATTTGGCGATATTTTAAATGTACCTATTATTCTGTTAAAAAATAACTTTGGCAAAAATAAAGTCTATGTTATGAATTTTGAACGTGTTTTCAAAGTGAATATGATAATTTTTTTTTAAATTTTTGAGCCTATGTGTGCGCTAGGCGCCTAAAACGAGGTTGGAAAAATTTGAAAATTTTTGAATTACGATAACTTTTTACTAGATTATCAAATCATTATGAAACTTACAGGACATGTTGACGCTATTAAGTTGCACTCTTTAATATGAACGTGCTGGCAACCCTATAGCAAATGCAGGCACTGAAAGTGAAAACATTCAAACCATTGAAACTCCTAAAAAATGTCCGTTTCTTACAATAAAAACCAACTTGTGTACAAATCTTATGCTTTATCCACACAGTCAAAGTAAAACTTTGGAAATTTCATGTCGGACAAGAACGGTAACTATTTCCCAATTTACCTATATTTTTAGCATCAGAAACTTCTGTTAACGGGAACTCACGAATCAATTATCAGATACAGTTGAAATTTACAGACAACATTGGACTTAAGTAGGACCAGGTCTCATAGAAGCGATTTTGAATTGTGGGCAACTCTGCGTCAGTGGTGCCACCTTGAAAATTTATAAAGAAAAACAAACTGCTATTTGCCCTATGAATTCTGATTCAGTTACCCGATTTTCAAGAAATTGACACAGTAGCTGAACCTTACTTTAAGCCATGTTTGATAGAAAAATTCGATTGGTGCTGCCAGCTATGGTAGTTTTTGTGTCTTTGTTTTTGAAAATTCGCTCAGGAAAATAAAGCTATTCGCCCTATAACTTCCAGTGCAGTCATGAAATCAATACGAATTTCATACAATTAATGGAACCTATCATAGACATTATTCAGGCCGAATGTGGTTGAAAAGCCACGATAGGGTTACCAGCTATTGTTGGTTTTATGCTTAATGAGCGATTTTATCGTAAAATTTTCAAATGGTAATGATATTGTAGTGACAATAAACAGCAAATATTAAGTTTTCGATTATATGAAAAATTTCGCGGCTGGTAGCCCTAAATTTCTTTATACTCCTATAACTTTGAATGCAGTCATCGGATTGAGACGAAATTCGCAGGGTAGGTTTATTTCAACGTGAAGCAGATATGATATTGATACTGGCAAAAGGGTTCCCAGCACGAGTCGGTTGTGCTGTTTTTGTATCAATAAATGCTTAAAGTTATTATTCATATCGGAAACGTTTACAATGAAAATAAATAACCAATGTTTCAATTCCCAAAGTTCTGCAAATTTTTCGGATCGCAGCCCCAAACACCAACTTTAGTTACAGTGCTGCAGGCACTGATCATTTTCTTCATTGATGTGATATGAGATGCTACTTTCAAAGTTTTTTTAAATAAGCAACTGATAACGAATATAATTAACCCGTGTTTTGCTCTCATAAACTTTGAAATTCATGCCAGTGGTAATATCTGAAACCTTTCCACCATATGAGTTATAATGCATTCTTGAGACCAAAGTGAAATGTGGCGTTTGAAACAGTTTGGCTGTAATGAGCAATTCGTGTGGTAGAATATGCACTCAAAATCTCCACGATTCTTCTACTGCTCTTCGAACATTAGTGTTTCTAGCGGTTCAGGTGCACTCAAAAAAATCCACATGGCGCCCAGAGCTATGTAACGTAGCGCATTATTTATGGCCCCATACGCTATGTACATAGTACTCTGAGGTATGCAATATGGCGCTCTGCGCCATAATGTCAGAATTTACACAGCGCGTGGTCCTATGTAACATGGCGCAGTATTTATGGTCCCATACGCTATGTACATAGTGCCCTGAGCTATGCAATATGGCTCCCAGCGCCATAATTACATGGCACATAAGTTATGGCCCCACACGCTGTATTACATAGTGCCATGAGCCATGTAATATGGCTCATGGCACTCCAATTATAACTCGCAGCCATACTGTGTGAGGAGATGCATAAATGACAGCAAGCTTCTTGAGTATAGGAGAGGATATGGTCTTTGATGCAGTTGATCATCTATCATCAACTGTTCAACAACAAATTCCATCACCTATCATCAACTGCTCTACCTGCAGATGCTCGTAACTGAGAAGGCTCGTGGCCTTTTGTTGGATGCGAATTGGATGATCTTCATGTAGCAAATACATATTGGCCGAGACCCAGCGAGCCAAAGTTAGACGAGATCGCCAAAATGTGGACGGCATTTGACAGCTCGTCACGAAATCGCGTTGACTCGTGCTTAAAGCCCACTCCGATCGGAAGTCGCACGAGCGCCGGCGAGACCTTTCAAAGTCGCTTGTCTGGACCGTCCACACACTCGGGCTCGCCAGCTTTCGCCTGGGCTCGGCCAATATGTATTTTCCACATCAGATGCACTGAAAAAACACATAGCGCCAGACGCCATAATTTATAGACTTCTGGCGCCATGTACATGGTCGATTTGTGATAAAATATAGCGCCACCCGCCATAGTACAGGAGCATACGCTATGCTTATAGCCGTCCGCTCCACATACTAAAGTCCTCCACGCCATGTACTATAGTCCTCCACGCCATGTACTATAGTCCTCCACGCCATGTACTATAGTCCTCCACGCTATGTACTATAGTTCTCCACGCCATCTGCATGGCGTGGAGGACTATAGTGCATGGCATGGAGGACTATAGTAGATGGCGTGGAGGGCTATAAGCATAGCGCCTGCTCCTTTGTACTTTTCGCCATGTATTATGGCGTGTGGCGCTATATTTTATCACAATCCCCAAATCGACTATGTACATGACGGCAGAAGTCTATAAACTATGGCGTCTGGCGCTATGTGTTTTTTCAGTGTGCGCTAGAGTTTTTTTTTATTTTAGGCTGCATCGATTTTTCTTGGCGAACATGAGCCCTGATTTTACTCAGCTTGCAATATTTGTCGTTTTCTTTGATTGTCTATTTTCGGCGTGGCTACAAGTTTTTTCGCTTCAATTCTCCAGTGTGCGTACAATAGGGCTATTAGAAACCTTCATAACCGCATCTTTAAAATGTCATCCAGACTTTTTTTATGGGAGGTCGTGCACGTCTTGAAGCTGTAAATTTCAAAGATTGAAAATGTTGATGCAATTATATGGCTGCGATCGGGCTGCTCAATTACGAGAGACATTAAATAGCCCATAAACGATACATTGGTTTCCAATTACTTTCAGCTTCGAGATGCTTGCAAAGCTACCACTAGTTTGCCTGACACCGAAGACAAGACAAACGATTGAAAGCAGTCAGCTACTGAGCCGTCACTCTCCAGCATCCAACGAATGGCAACTGGTCTCCTGCTAGTGAGCTGTGTATCTGATTTGTTCGAATGCTGTTAGACACAATTTTTTCCAAGTAAAGATTCACTTAGAGTGAATCGGGTGACAGATAATCGTGGAATACATTTAACTAGGGAATATAGAAAGGCACTTTGCAGTGCATTTAATTCGATTCTTTACGGCCGAATCACTTCGGTTAATGGAACGTGAGTCGTGAATCAAGCACGACGGCTTCGTCTGCCTAATATTTTCGAAGAGATACTATACGATAATAATAAATAAATGTTTTTAATGTGAAATCAGTATAGAAAACTTCTGTTGCAGTTAATCCCTTGTAAATTATCATTTAGTATAATGTTCATAAGTCCTGTTAACACCAATCAATGAATTATCTCCATTAACAACGGCATTAAACTTGAGTTGCTGCTATACTTTTGATAATAGATATCAGTATCTAATGAGTGAGCGGTCAAACGATTGTTTCAAAAATTAGTTGATTGATGGTACAATCTCTACCGATCATCAAGTCTTTCAATCTTGAGCTTAATTAGTTTGAACACAATCGCATAACGAATATAATGTTTAGTAATAATTAAAAACTCGATTTTATTTACAAGTGACAATTCATACTACCGCTTAACACTAACACATCACACCGCTCGCGTCACCGCAACACATTTATCTTCCAAGATCTCGAAGACTCTGTGCTGCATCTTAATTTCAGCCTGTTTAAACTTTCCGCAAACGATCTGTACGTATCATTTACCCACTTGCAACCTGTCAAGCGGTCAGTGTCAAAGTGCCAAATCAGTGAACATGTTGTGTCAAACAAAATACTAGATGATTGAAATTAGCAACAGTTAACGCTTTCCAATTGCAATACGGTACATGGACGAGTATTTCGGTACTTATGGCTCTGGACGTTGCCAGCTAGGAAATTGAAAGTCGTGAATGAATGAGGGGAATGATATTGGGGCGCCAGTAAAATAACTGATTAATTCCTGTTAAAACGAAAAATTATATTTTGATGAATACGGGGTATTTGTTGGAACGAATAAAGACCGAGCAATGTTACAACAGCTCAAGATAGACGTAAGTAGATTCGCGCAACATGAAAGACTCTAGACAGCAAATTAAAGATTACTTTAGGAAAAAGAGGAAAAAACCAAAATAAATGAAAGTTAGGAGGATGCAAGATCTAGCGGATTTCTTCTTCTGCAGAGACGAAGTACACGAAGTTGTAGGATTTTCTTACGGAGTATGTGAGGGCGAATGCTGAATTTGATGATATGTTTTCGATGATTTGTTTTTCCTTTTCGACAGGTTCGATTTCATCTTCGCGAAGTACATATTTTTTGTGAAAATAGTAAGAGGCTCTAGTGATTCACGAGGCACGTTCAGAAAGTAACTGTACTCGGACCAGAAGAAGGAACAGACAGAGGAATTTGTTTTTTGCAATGTTCATCACATTACCGTGTAGCGTAGCTCTTTTTGTATTCAACGATCACAACAAGGCGTCAGGACGACTAAAATTGTGGCCACAACTGATTGATGTGGATAAAATCTACCGTAAAGTTTGAGGTTCGAAGCGTTCCACAGACACGGAGATCTGGTTGGCGACTTAACAAACTAGATCTGAGACTAGCCCACAGACAATGAATTCGGTCGCAGATATCGCATATCTGCAACCAAATCGACGACCAGATCTTTGTTATTTCGTAGTGAGGGAAAAATTTCCGTCTGAAGTATTTAACGAGATCAAATCGATTTATGGCGAAGGAGTTATGAATCATACGAGTATTTAAATTGTGTGGTAAATTATAAATCGGTCTTACTCGTACGACGTGCAAAGGAATGGAATATCGTCGGTTTTGACGCATTCGCTTGTTCGAAAAATTGAGGAAGCTTTTCGTGGCAGCCGCAGATTGACTTTGGATAAACTTTCGGTGATATTTCCACCAATCTCCAGATCTTCGTTGCATGAAACAATCGCAGATTTATTCGGATTTCATAAACTGTGTGCGAGATGGGTCCCGAAACAGCTGACAGAGCACCATAAATTGAATCGACTGGCAACCTCCAAAAAGTTTTTGGAGTGGTATGAGCTTGAAGGTTCTCATTTTCCGCACTCTATTGTTACAGTGGACGAGGCTGAGGAAGAAGAGGAAATTCCTGATCAGATACCTCACTCACCTCTGATTAAACAAATCACTACGTATGAAAAGGTTGAATGGGCAATGAATTCCTTCAAACCCTTTAAATCACCAGGACCAGACGGAATCTACCCAGTTCTGCTACAAAAATCGACGGAGAAACTAAAAACCATTCTAGTGCACATATTTATAGCAAGCTTGCAACTCAGCTAGATAGCAAAATTGTTTCCCTAAAGGTGGCAACAAATCGGCTGACCTGCCAAAATCATACAGGCCAATTAGCCTCACATCTTTTATATAAAAGACCATGAAGAAACTGATTAAGGAATGATCTTTTGACAAAGATGCCACTTCACAAATTCCAATTTTCCTACCAAAAGGTCAAATCAACTATATCAGCTACATATAAGCTGATACAATAAGGCATTAATTATTAGTTTTTATTTAATTAATTATTATTAATTATTAGCTGATAAAAAAGGCATTAGAAGACAAGGAAATCGAACTATGTGCCTTCATGGACATAGAAGGAGCCTTTGACAATGCAAAACAAGACTCGCTGTACTTCGCTCTTCAGAGGAGGGATGCTCCTCAAGAAGTAATAGGTGAATAAAATACTAAGGAATTGAGGTGTGTTTGTGAAGCTGTGAAGCTAAGCGCGGACAATACGAGGGGATGCTCCCAGGGAAAGGTATTATCTCCCCTGCTATGGTCCTTACTAGTTGATGACCTTTTAGTGAACCTCAATAGCAAGGGCCAAAATGCTCTCAGCTACGCGGACGACATCACGGTAATAATAAGAGGTTCACACATGGATACCTTGAGATCCAGAATGCAAAAAGTCTTGAATGAAACAAGTCAATGACACAAGTCAATCCTCAGAAAACTAGCATACTACCATTCACCAGAAAAAAGAGCCCTAACTATTAGGGGCACAGTGGTATGTTCGCAGGAATAGGTAAAATATCTAGGAATACACCTAGCTAAGAAACTCACCTAAGGCAATCATCTAAACAAAACAACAATGAAGGCCACTAAGGCACTCTGGGCGACAAAGCAAGTGATTGGACGCAATTGGGGACTATCTCCAAGGCAGAACCTATGGGCATACAAACAAATGGTAAGACCTATCCTCCTATATGGAGTTGCAATGTGGTGGAAGAAAACCACACAAAGAACTGCTGTTCGACAAGCTTCAAAGGATGGTCTACCTGCTGATTACAAGAGCAATGAACTCCGCACCGAAATAAAAACCAAAACAGCATTCGGGAAGAGGTTCAAGGTCACAATTCCATCAACGGACAAGTGGGAGGATGGACCACCGCTCTCGTATAAAGAAACGAAACTGTGGTATACGGGTGGTCTAAGATGAATTGTGGATTAGGAGCAGGGATCGTAGAGAGCAAGTGTACAATACATTTCCCACTCTGACAGGAAGCGACGATCTCTCAAGCATAACTATCTGCCATACTAAGAGCCTCACAAGTAATAAAGATAAGGAACACCAAAAGTGTCAGAATTAAGACCCTATCGGATAGTCAAGCGGCTCTCATGGCTATAAATCGCAATCAAATAAATTCGGCTATTTTTCTAGAGGTGAGAGAGGCTCTAAATGAAATAGGGGCACAGAACAGCCTCGAGTTGATATGGTTGCCCGGCCATGAGGGGCGCCAAGGAAACGAGGAAGCTGACACCAAACCCAAATAAGGATCGAAATTGCCCTATAATAAGTCCTTCTCCATACTGGGGCTTTACAAAAGCAGATACGGACAAGGAAATCAAAACATGGAGCACAAAAAAGTTCGAAGACTACTGACTTAATATTGAGGGTTTAAAAGCACACAAAAAATGTCTTGACTTCGAAAAAAAAAGCAGAAGAAGCAGTGGCTCTCTGCAAAGGTGGCATAAGAGCCCTATGCGGAGCATTGACAGACCACCTTCCCTGCAAAAAGTATCTCCACAGAATAGGTGAGAAGCAGGACGACCGCTGCAGATAGTGTCGGGAAACGACATAGTGTGTAGAACATCTGCTCACACTCTGTCCAGCACTAGCGACAAGAAGATTCGATCTCCTTGGCTCTGCTCTTCCCTCTATCAGAGACATCACAAATGTCCCATCAAAGAACATATCCAGGTTCATTAGAAGCATTCTATAGGACATAACGCAGAGGAGGCACAATAGACTCAGGAGGTCGCAGTACTAGGGTGTTTCTGGGCACACTCCAGGCTATCAATCAATCGATCAAATCATTCACTCTATTTTTTACATCCCTATTCATTCTATATAGGCAGGGATGTCCCAAATATTTAATCTTCAAGTTTAACATGATTAACAAAACCCTGATCGAGGTTTATCTATTCTTGGATATAGAATACCTACTAGGTAATTTTTGAACTCTTTAAAAAGTAACTGGCATATTACAAGTTTAGATATTCAAATGCATCAAAATGAAATGAAAACCAACTTGCATAGCCTGTCCTATGTAGTTATCAATAAACATATACATTTCTTCAGTAACATTTAGATAATTTACGACATCTGCGCAGTAGCATATCAATTACGATCATATCTACCGAAAAATTTACAACGATTTTAATTGGAAATAAATTGGAAAATGCAAATCGTGTTTCTTGCAATAATTTACACTTCATTCAAAACGACCTGTATGCAGACCACTGCACAAATGATTTTCACATCTAACACTCCAAAGCCGGTTCCAGCTCTCTCCGGCAACCGTATACTATTATATCAGACACTTGATTGACTTTTTAACGTATCCATCAGCAGAGCGATTTAATCCAAAAGAAACCGACTCGCTAGTTCTAATGATTAATGTCATAATAAATGCTTTTCTCGTGATTTCAATTGACATGCAGTAGTCTAAAAGAGGTGATACCAATAATTCCCTGCTGCGTTTCGAATCGGCTCCTCCAGGCAAGAAATACGACTCTGATTTGATTAATGGAAAACCGAACGGAGGACGTCCGATCATAATAACTTAGTTAACAATACGATTGATTTTGGTGACAGTTGAATGAATCCAGTGAGAGAAAGCTAATACATAGTAATGAAAACGTGGAGTAAATTGGCTTTCGCTGTGCGCGAACAACTTCACATATCACGCTTAATTAACAAAGGTAAATATTTAGGTGAAAAATAGGCATATTATTTTGAGCTGTTTACCTCGAAAACGGTATATTACCATATCCACGCTAAAACTAAACCAACGACAACATCTAACAATTACAATAATAGATGCTAATCGGCGGCATCTTGTAGGTCGTATATCAAAACCACTATTATCATTAGCGTTCACGCTAAAATTGAAATCAATTTACAAACTAGCGTGAGCAGACCTCACACGGAAATGTATCTATCGCAGCACGACATGAACCGCTATAATTCAATTAAAAGTCATTTTATAGTGAGTGCACACTTGACTTTTAGTTCTTTTCATATCTATGCTCGAGTACAAGTTTTCCATTACATTTTCGTGAGTCAGCCAACAGTCAGCAGACGAACGGACCAGCTGGCTATTTGGTTTTGTGGCTTAACAGTCGAAACGGAACGGGATTGTTCCGTTTCGCTCCTATTCTGGGAGGGATTTTTCGAAAAACTAAAATAAGTATACTCAAACATATACATATGTAGGTATTTGCATAAATGTTGCATGTTCGCGAAAGTATCTTTCTGATCTGGTGTATGTATACTTTGTACGTTTGATACATTCTTGGGAGTATTCTGGTTCTGTCTACTAGTCGCGCTGTCGCGTTTTGCGGCGACAGACAAGGCGGATCCAGTGGTCTGAAGATAAACTCGTAAAGTCAAAAATAAACTTCCAAGAGTTATTTGCTATTTTATGAGACAGATTAAATGCAAAGAGTTTATTTTCGATGCATTGGGTAATTAAACTTCTGAATTAACTAGATATTCCAATTTTACAGGTTTTGTGTTTGCTAATATTTCGTGCTTTTTTAACAAATTTTTGGCAATTGATTGGAGTCCTACAGGCAAACGAATACTAATATGACTGATAGCAAAAACTACAGGCAGTCAAATAATTCCAAAAATAATCATGATAACCATGGTGTTTTTAGTGACGTTGGATGTTCGTAACGCATTTAACCCGGGCTCTTCAGCAATATATATATTTAGCTGGCTGTCATAAAGACTCAGAATGTTGTTTGCATGAATCGACAAAAAGATTTGCTTAACCGAGAGAAAAAATTTGGTCATCCATAGAATGGGTTGTGAAGGATTTAAGTTCAAAGTGTTGTGTAGGTACGAATTGCACATTTATATTCCTCATGGCGGGAATTTGAAAAAAAACTCACATATTGTCATGCATTCACTCTGAGAATGGATTCAAATACAATATCACTTTCATTAAAAAAAATCTCCTTATGTAATATCTGTCTTTGAGCTGTCCGTGAAAAAGATTTCAGAGTGCCTCCTCATAAAACATCCAGGAGCTTCCAGACTAGTGATGGGCAAAACCAGCACACTTTGCTGTGCTAGCACACTTCGTGCACCACACTTAAGTGTGCTGCATTGTGCTCCCGGCACTCTGCTCCCAGCACACTTAGCACACCAGCACACCCAGCAGGCGGTAAGCAGAGAAGAAGTATTGGCAGCCATACGCAAAATCGGTGACGAAAAAGCGCCCGGATTGGATGCGATACCGAACAAAGCACTTAAGCTGGCGGTAAAAGGGATGCCAAATGTCTTCGCTGATACTTTCACAACGTGCCTACGGGAAGGCGTTTTTCCCAAGCAATGGAAACAGCAGAAACTGGTGCTCCTGCCCAAGCAGGATAAACCTATTAGGGAGGCATCATCTTATAGCTGAATACGATGGGGAAGATTTTTGAGCGAGTGATATATGAACGATTGCTGTCAGAAATCGAAAGCAAAAACGGACTATCGGATCGACAATTCGGTTTTCGGAAAGGGCGATCAACTGTGGACGCTGTCAGAATGGTGTCAGACATGGCAATGAACGCGAGGGGTAAAGGAGGATGCTGCGCCGTGGTCACGTTAGACGTAAACAACGCCTTTAACTCCGCGAGGTGGAGCCGTATTATAGCCGCTCTGGTCGATAATGGAGTGTCACGCTATTTGGCATCTATAATCGTCAACTACTTCAAGGAAAGAACCTTACGCTACGACTCAGACGAAGGACCAAAACTGTACCTAGTAACGGCGGGAGTACCACAGGGATCTGTTCTTGGCCCCCTACTCTGGAACGTAATGTACGACGGGATACTAAGGCTACGAGTACCCAGAAACGTGGTGGTGGTAGGCTTCGCCGACGATATTGGCATCGTGATTCCAACCCGTCACCTTGAAGAGGTCGAAATTTACGCAACCGAAGCAATCTGGGCTGTTAAATCATGGCTTAGTTGCGCTGGGCTCAAACTAGCCGACCATAAGACGGAAATGGTACTAATCACGAAGCGGAGGAAACTACCAGTAGTACGAATAAAGGTTGGTGGCTGTATAATTACCTCGCAGCCTGCTATTAAATACCTAGGCGTAACTATCGACAGCAGACTGAGCTTTAAACCTCATCTGGAGAAAGCTGGTAAGAAGGCATCCGTTGTCGGTTCAGCACTCGCTAGAATGCTACCCAATATTGGCGGCCCGAAGCAAACCCGAAGGCTTTTGATTTCAAGAGTGGTGACCTCTATTCTAATGTGCGCAGCACCAGTGTGGGCATAAAAAAACATAAAATCACATACACATAAAATCGAATCGCCGAAAAATGCAAGCAGCCTACCGACTGATTGCACTTCGAACTTGCTGTGCCTTTCGAACAACGTCCTATGAGGCATCGTGTGTTATAGCCAGTATGCTGCCCATCGAAATTGTTGCGGATGAAGCGCTTCGACTCTATAAAAACGAAGCACGAACAGCGAGCACGCGAGAGATTCAAAGGCTAGTGTCAATGCGCTCATGGCAGAGTAACTGAGAAGAGGCGCAAAACGGACGTTGGACGTACAAATCAATCCCCAACGTTGCGCAATGGGTTTCAAGAAGCCACGGAGAAACAAGCTATGACCTAATCCAATTCTTGAGCGGACATGGCGGTTATCGGTATTATCTGCATCGCTTTGGACTCGACACCTCACCGGACTGTCCAGCCTGCAAAAATGTACCCGACGATGCGGAACACGTTATGTTCACCTGTCCCCGCTTTGATGTATGTAGAAGTAGCCTAGAGACGGAACTAGGCACAAGGATATCAGCGGTAAATATCGTGAGCTGCATGCTGAAATCCTAAACTGCGTGGAATGCCGTCGAAAAAACACTTAAAAATATTCACCGCAAACTGCGTGACGCGGAAAGGGACAGAAAGAAGGAAGAAGAAAGGATGCGTAGAAGCAGCTAATGGCTGATCCACCCCCACGAAGTAATGCTGAATAAGTAGTCCCGTGGGCAGTGTGGAAGAAGAAGGAGGTGGTTTTAGTCGGTAAAAATCCGGCATGTTCCAGGGCAGGAGCCCTGAAGCATCTTCTGGAAGATTTCCACCTTCCAACGACGAAAAAAAAAAGCACACCCAGCACACCCAGCACACCCAGCCCACCTAGCACGCCAAGCACACTAAGCACACCAAGTACACTAAGCACACCAGTATACACAGTACGCGTGTAGAACCACTTGTGAAGAATAGATTCGAATGGATTGGATATACGATTTAGTAGATTTTTTTACATGTGCATACATATGGAATGTAATGATCAGAAATGCATGGGAATTTGTATGGCTAGCATTTATCATGTATAAATGGCTGGTAGCGTAGCTAAAACCATTAAGTCTGATCAAAGTGTATGATCAAATATTATATAAAGTTGAGTTTTGTCATGCTTTCAAGTATGTTAAAATAAAATCTGCTTTTATATAGTGCAGTTTGCATATCAAGTATCGAGTATTTTCATACTTGCGAGTATTTTATTCAAATATACAAAAAGTTTTTAGGGCAAAAGTAGCTTAAATCGGCCAATTTTGGGTTATAGTGCTTTCGGACATAACAGGCCAAGACCTATTGCTGTTTTGTAGGGGAGGAAGGGGTTTTTTCACCATATTTTGGCAAAAACTCCATTTACGGCGCTTTCGATGATTGAAAGAGGTCGGGGAGTACAATAGTGATATAGTAAGGACGAAAACATTTTTTGAATCGTCCGAATCTATGCTTTGTTCCGGATGATACGGACTCTTGCCTTCTATCCGTAAGCCTTTTACACACCAATGATTTCAATCTTACGAGTGCCTTTTATGATAATGATTTGCTTAATAATATAACGGCTTCCTCTCCTATTCGCTGATAGTTTCCAAGAAATTTTTAATGCACCAGACCCATCAAACTCACACCTTTCTTCCTCTGATTCAGCTTCAACAGCTTTTGTGAACCATTTAGAAATTTCCCGTGATGAAATACGTAAAGCTATTTTGGATCTCGACTGCAACAAAGGTCCTGGGCCTGATCTTCTTCCTCCGACTTTCTTGCCCAAGTGTGTAGAGCAGCAAGCAAGTGTGTAGAGTCCTTTGCATATTTTCTATAATAGATCAGTTTTTTCGGGAAATTTCCCATTCTGTTGGAAGTTTTCGTATGTCACACCCATATTGAAGAATGGTGATCGACGCTGTATCGGAAATTATAGGGGCATTGCCATTTTGTCTTCGATTCCGAAACTTTTCGAAAAGGTGGTATACGATAAACTTTCTCCGCTTGTTGATTCCCGTTTGAATGAGCACCAACATGGCTTTAGAAAAGGTCGCTCAACTACCACGAAGTTGACAATCCTAACCTCTGACGTTCTATGCAAAATGGAAAAAGGATACCAAATTGACGCAGTCTACACTGACTTCAGTAAGGCATTTGACAGAGTTGAAAAGCTTCAGAAATTCAGTATTACCGGGTCTTTACTCAGCTGGCTGACCTCCTACCTTCGCGATCGAACACAATGTGTAAAATTTCAAGGATTCTTATCGAGAACGTTAGTGCTACCTCTGGTGTATCCCAAGGTAATATATTTATTTCCGACTTATCTGACGTCCTAGCAGGCATACCTCATTTACTCTACGCAGACGATCTTAAACTTTATCAGACTATTGAATCCAAACGGATATCCTCTTTCTCCAATCCAAGCTTGATTCACTTGATCAGTGGTGCAGTATAAACAAGCTCTCTCTCTCTCTCTCAACATTAGTAAATGCCAAGTTATTAGTTTTTCCAGGCAAATCACGGCCAAACACAATACGTACTTTCTCGGCAATAATATGCTAACTCGAGTTGATAACATTGCTGATCTCGGTGTTATCTTAGATGAAAAACTCCGCTTCACCTTACACTTTGATAGAATACTTTCTCGTGCGAACAAACACCTAGGTTTCATCAAAAGACGTGCCAAAGAATTTCGTAGCCTGTGGGTCACAAGATATTTTTACACTTCACTTGTACGTCTTATTCTCGAATACGCTGGCGTTAGCTGGAATCCGGCTTTTGAAACCCACAGTGACGGATTCGAGTCAATACAAAAACAATTTTTACTTTCCGCCTTGACAGAACTGTACAACCCTTATGATTTTAATAGCCTACCCCCTTATGAGTTTTGACTGGGTCATTTAAACCTATCGACACTAGCATCCAGAAGAATGGTGATATCAGCTTGCTTCACATTCGACGTCATCAAAGGCGCGATTAATGTAGAATTCCTGAATAGTAAAATTTTTATAAATGTTTCTGTGAGGAACACCAGGTCCAATCGTTTCTTAAAATAATATTCACATTCGACCATATATGCAGCTAATGAGCCAATAAATAGCTGCTGCAGAATATTCAAAAGCAGAAGTAATTTATGTTCCCCTATGATTTCCAAATCATCCTTCAAATCCTCTCTTTTGCATGCCATGCATACCCCTAAACCTTAAGCTATGGCTTATTTGTCAATGTTTTATTTATTGATTGTTATTTATTAATCTATTTGTTACTTTCTTTTTAATTTGTTTTTTACTTATTTAACTTGTTTGTTTTTACTTTTGACTTTACTTGAAATGAAAATGAAACCCATTTAGACGTGTTCGATAACATAACGCATCATGGACAAACCCTAGATGCAAATATAGACGAAGCAGTGCGGAACAATTCAAATATTTCGGAATTCGACGTACAACTCGATGGTTCATTAATCGCGTCCACACCAAAAGGTAATGTACACCCTAAAAACTAAATTTTAACAGATAAAATATCAGCAGACCAAACAGGAAAAACCCCAGAATTTAATATGGAAGAAACGTCTGAAATATTCCAAAAATCTAAAATATCCTAAAATGAAACTACAGACATAAAAGAAGCATCCACAGTTTTCGTCCATTCTCAGTATTATCACACTTCTTTTAAAAAAGCTCTATTTTGGCCTGAAGTAAAAACCACCGAAGCCACAAGAGTTAAACGTAAAATTACACCAAGCGTTACTACTGCTGAAGAGTTTTTAAATTATCACCTTAAAGTAGGCACAGAGAAAGAAAAAGCAAGGGTAAAACAAAAAACGATGGGAAGTAAATAAAGGTGATTTTTTTGCCGTAAATTATATGTGTATTGGAATTTTTCAGTATTTTTTTTCTAAAGAATGTATTTGTTCATGTAATTCATGTAAATTTATCGATTTTTTATTTGTTGAATTATGTATTCGAACATATCATCCAAATCTTACTCTCATGTAGAATTTGAATATCGCTACCCCTTAGAGGCCGAAGTTAGGTACATGACATGACGAAGTTAAAAAATATGGATAATTGCCCAGACGAAATTGGGTACAAAAATAAGTTTGAAACTAATTTTAAAAAAAACTTTGATAATGACCAAATCGAGTCCTTTAAATATGAGATTTACAAAAACAACGCTTCGTTCAACTACTTTATGTATCCCCCACTTGAATTTATTTAAAATAAATATAATTTCACTTTGAGCTAAGTGAAATTTTTCTTAACATGACGAAATTATGGTGTTTTACTAGCGGGGTTTTCGACCGGGTTGACCATCAAACTCCAATATACAAGCTTCGCAACTTTGGTATATCAGGGTCTCTTCTTGATTGGCTCCAGTCTTATCTTCGCGATCGAACTCAGCTTGTTAAATTCCAGGGCCACTTATCTAAAAGAGTTTTCGCATCTTCTGGAGTACCGCAAGGCAGTCATCTAGGTCCCCTGCTTTTTAACATCTTCATTTCTGATCTTTCTGAGACATTGCTTGGTATACCCTATCTCTTTTATGCAGACGACTTAAAAATCTACCACAGCGTAAACACGCAATCTGACGCAATTCTTCTACAATCCAAGCTTCAATCTCTCGAACAGTGGTGCAATGAGAATAATTTGAATCTTAACATTAACAAGTGCCATGTAATAAGCTTTTCCCGTAAGAATACGATCAAAAAGTATTCTTACTGCCTTAACAACACCATATTGAATAGGGTTGATCATATTATAGATCTCGGGGTAGTATTGGACAAGATGCGGTTCAATCTCCACTATGACAAAATCCTTGCCAGGGCTAATAAACAGCTCGGATTCATTAAGAGACGTGCTAAAGAGTTCAAGAATATATGGGTTACCAAGTCATTATATATCACTCTGGTCCGTCCTCTATTGGAGTATGCCTGCATAATATGGAACCCAGTTTTTGAGCTACATAGTGAGAGAGTAGAATCTGTTCAGAAACAGTTTTTACTTTTCGCTTTGAGGGACCTCTATGATCCAAAAGACTTCCAACATCTTCCTTCTTACAAAACCAGACTGAGCCTTCTTAATTTAATGCTTCTCTCTTTTAGAAGAACACTGGTAAGTGCATGCCTAACCTTTGATATTATAAGTGGTGCAGGCAATGTTGAAGCTCTCTCCAACAAAATTATTTTCAATGACCAACCAAGACGCACTAGGTATGCAACTCTGCTCAAGGAGTTCAATCACCACACTAACTATGCATATAACGAGCCCATAAATAGGTGCTGTACAATATTCAACTCTATAAGCAGCAACTACGCTTCGGGGATCTCTAAACACACTTTTAGAACAAACTTATTAAAGGCCCTATCAACATCCTAATCCCACTTAATTTGCCCATCAATTTAGCTAAAATCAAAATAAAATATATTAAAGTAAAGTAAAGTAACTAAAATAAAAGTTGTGATGTATTTTGTTTTCTAATGTGTTGGAAAAAATATATATGTATGTTGTTGCTATGTTGTTATATTAAATTGTTAATGTATGATGCCTTGTTTGGTAAATAAATTAAATTTAAATACCTCCTCCTCCTATAAACGATCTTCTACTTAAGTGTACACCTCGTCCCTATTAATTTTTCAAAGCATCCTGTTAAGTAAAAAAATGATGTCATTGGAACTGATGCTTATAAACAATAGGCGGAAGACTGTAATCTTATTGTATTTTTTCTTCTCTTAAAATAAATAAACAAAATTGGCAAAAAACGAAATATCCCTATCAAAAATTCTTGAAACGGATACGGATCTTACAAAATCATCCTATCAAACAAAGGAAATCTCAGTTCAGCGCACAGTGGGACAAATAAAAAGCAAACGACTGATACTCGTATCGCACTAGAAACTAAATAATTGTACAAAACAAAGATTGCATAAATCGCCGGTGCTTGATTGCTTTTCAAAAATTTATGATCACATATTTTAGCCGCTTAATTATAGTCGACCTGCTCATTATATTACACACGAGCATTAAATTCTTTCCTGTTTTCTTTTCGATTTTTCTAATTTTTTTTTCTATTTTCCCATTTTATAGATTCTACACAGTGCAACGAAATCAAAACCACAAACAAACACCAGAAGAAACTCTCGAACGAATTAATTGGCAATGACATATCCAATGTTAGGCGGATGTACCATATACGAGATGGGTTATCAACGAAAAGCCCCGATATATCGTGGAATTCAACATAAATAGAATAAAATTGCACAAAATGTAGTGTGTAGTAATTAAAATCTACATAATAATGTATTTAGCACAGCACGACAGAATTTAAACAAATTCCACCACAAAACAGCGGGGCTCTATTATGTCTACAACTATGTAGCGGGCGCTGAATCACGCGGGTTCATGATATGCCGTTGATGTGTGTGGGAACGGGATCATCTACATACATTTGTGCTTAGATAGTTGTTTCAAATATCGAAAAATCTTCAATTTAGTAACTTTACCGGCGATTTCGTTCCTTTCCGCACTCGATACAACACAACACGTTGGATTCGGCTTCTGCGACCCGCTTTCGGATTTTTACAATTTGATTATTGTAAACACTTTGGTGGAAATTTATGTGACTACACGCTATTTTCCGACATCGAGCGAATGTTTTCCAGCTATTCACACCGTGCATATGGTTAGTTGCATTATTCCGGTGATTGAAGAATATTGATTCGAAATGTTCGTTGCACATTTTTCAAGCGGATATGTGAAGATAGATGTTGCTGATTTTTGATCCCGGATTGATGGGTGGACCAATGTCGATTTCCGTGAAATGTGCTGGAAAAGTTGTTTCAACGTATACAAATGCCTACACGCGTTTGCAATCTGGCAGATAAGGTTATTTCTTGTCGGTGATTAGGATGGTTCAAAATGATGATGATTAAATTTTTAATGGAATACAGTAATAACATACCTGCGTTTCATTTAAGAAAGTAATAACGTCACTGTTAGGCACTTTATCACATTGTATCTTTTCTGGCAGATAAAGTAGTGATTTGAAAAAGAGAATGATAGGGTAGTTGTAATCGAGCTTGCATATTTACAGAATCAACTCTGTTCCCTGATGTAGAGGCCAATATAAATAAGATTTTAGCATTTATATATATATATATATATATATATATATATATATATATATATATATATATATATATATATATATATATATATATATATATATATATATATATATATATATATATATATATATATATATATATATATATATATATATATATATATATATATATATATATATATATATATATACAGTACGCCCTCGGTAAAAGCAACCCTCGATAAACGCAATACCTCGGTTAAAACAACACCCAAATTTATACCATAGTGACTCAGTAATTGCAACTTTTCAAAAAAAATGTGACTCAGTAAACGCAACTTTCCATCTATGCTCTTATCTCGTTTTTTATCTTTGTTTTATTTTTGTTTGGTTTTACTGTAACTGGCAGTTATTTTACAGCTACTTCTCTCAGAACTTTTGTGACTAAAAATTGTGTGACTACACTACACTCCTTCTTTTTCCTCTATGATTTGCTTTTTAATTTACCAGTGTTCAGCAAATATTCTCGCGGTCGGTAATTGCTTTGTTTTAATTTAGAAATCATGGCTATCGTAAAAAAAGTTCCCAAACTGTCTATAAAGCAGAAGGCAGAGATTTTAACCAAATTGAGTGACGGTGCATCAGTAAAATCGCTTTGTGAAACATACAAGTGCAACAAGTCAAGCATAAGCAGAATAAAAAAGAGAAAACATTTGCTTAACAAATTCGTATCAAATTCTGAGTCTGGACCGGGAAAGCGCGTAACTTTAAAAGCCTGCGGGTATCCAAGGATGGAAAAAGCTTTGTACAATTGGTTCCAGAGGCAACACAGGCAAAACGTACCCATTTCCGCACAAATCCTTAAGCCAAAAATATGCACGCTTCACAAAAAACTTAAAGAAAAACCAGGTGCTTTTAATGCCAGCAATGGCTGGTTTTCAAATTTCAAAAAACGGAATGGAATCCGAATGCTTAAAATTTGTGGAGAAAAGCTGTCAAATAAGCCAAAACTGGTGGAACCATTTTTGATTAAATTCGAAAATAACATTAAAGAGCTTACCAGATCAAATTTACAATGCGGACGAGTCGGGCCTATTTTTTAAGCTTTTGCCAAACAGAGCGTTTGTGGGCTCCAAAGAAGCTACTGCTCCTGGTAGGAAAGTAAGCAAGGAGAGAATCACTTTTCTTGCTTGCACTAATGCGCCTGGCACGCACAACGTCAAATTGTTCGTTATAGGAAAAGCTGTAAATCCTCGAGCATTTAAACATTTCGAAAATAAACCCGGCGTTTACAAGGCCAACAAAAATGCGTAGATGACACACGAATTTTTTAAAGATTGGTTTCATTCAACTTTCGTGCCAGAGGTAAAATTATTTTCGAATTGATTTCGTCGAATTTTAAAATTGTTTTCATATTTTTTCCTTGGTATAAATGTCATCAACTTGACAAAACTGTACTACAAAAAAGCATTTTTGGCACATTGAATCGGAAGCCGAGATTCAGAGTTGGAGAGTAAAATAAAGGCTTTTAATTTGAGGCATGCCATATGCCTCCTGGCTACTGCATGGGACAAGGTTAAGTCTTCGGCTATACAAAAGTGCTGGAAGCCTTTGATGTCTACTGATAGTGAGTGGGATGAGCTGCCGTTGAGGGTCATTAGCGATAAAATCATTAGTGACCGCGAAATTATGACATCCATTAATGACTTGCTTCAAGATTTAGTTGCCACTGAAACTTTTGTCACAGAGGGATTAAGCAATTGGATTGCGGAAAACGATATCGAGCAGGTACCTGTTTGTCACAATCTAGAAGCCGAAGAAATCGAGAGTGAAGAAAGCACAGGTGCAAGTGTAAGTCCTCCACGGCCAAAAATCAAAACAGAACATGCTATCAAAGCATTTAGCATTTGTCTTCAATGGGCTGAAGAAAACTCGGTCTCACTAGAAGTTACCTTGACTCTTCAAAAACTGCGAGAGCCGGTCGTTGACATTGATGTATCCTCCAAGAAAAAGCAAACGAACATATTCTCACAATTTTTTAAACCAATTTAACCAAATACTGTATTACATATGTAAATATTTTTTTTTAATGTATTAATTTATATTACTTTTCTTTTACAACGAACAGTATTCTTTATTTTTCACACTTTAGTTTTCACGTTAAATTCTAATTCAAGGCAAAACTTTTTTGTGACTCGGTATTGCAACAACCTCAATTAACGCAACTGCTCGAATTTTCATCGGTTGCTTT
>OX376372.1:169887961-169942415 GCA_947369275.1 Nemotelus nigrinus
ACAAAAAGCAAATAATCTTTAACCCTTTGGTGCTGGCGGCCATTTAAGTAATATTTTAAATATACCTCTTTTTCTGTCAACAAATAACTTTCGCAAAAATAAAGTTTATGAAATGAATTTCGAACGTGTTCCAAATGCAAATATGATAACTTTATTGTTATTTTTAACCTTATGTCTGCGCTACGCGCCTAAAATGAGATTGGGAAAATATGAAAATGTTTGAATTGCGAAAACTTTTGACCAGATTATCAGATCATTATGAAACTTACATGACATATTGTTGTTACTAAGTTGTAGATTCGTGCTATGAACGTGCTGGCAATGCTGCAGCTACAGAAGGCATTGAAAGTGAAAACCTTCAAAAAAATTATCGTCTTTTACAGTGCAAACCGACTCATATAAAAAACGTATACTTTGTTTATACAATCAAAGGATTCCTTTTGAAATTTCACATCGAACGAGAACGGTAACTCTTCTCCAATTTACCTATATTTTAAGCACTAAAAACTTCTGTTCACGAGAACTCACGACCCGATTATCAGATACAGTTGAAATTCGCAGAATGTATTGCTATTGAGTAGGACCATTTCTGATAGAAGCGATTTGGAAATGCGGGCAACTCTTTGCCATTGGTGCCATCTTGAAAAATTATAAAGAAAAAAAACTGCTTTATGCCCTATGCATTTTGATTCAGTTACCAGATTTTCATTAAATTGACACAGTACCTGAACCTTAATCTAAATCGTATTTGGTAGAAATGCGGTTGAAAAATTCGGTTGGTGCTGCCAGCTATGGTAATTTTGGTGTCTTGGGTTTTGAAAATTCGCTCAGGAAAATATAGCTTTTTGCCGTATAACTTCCAGTGCAGTCATGAGGTCAAAACGAATTTCATATGATATATGGAACTTATTATAGGCATTGCTCAGCAGGAATCTGGTAAAAAAACCATTATAGAGTTGCCAGCTATTGTGGTTTTTGTATTTAATTGCAATATTTTTACTAAGCGATTTTAGCGTTAAAATTTCAAACGGTAAAGATCTTGTGGTGACAGTAAACAACAAATATTAAGTTTTCGAAAATTTGAAAACTTTTGCGTCTGGTAAACCTAAATTTCTTTGTACCCCTATAACTTCCAATGCAGTCATCGGATCAAAACGAAATTCGCAGAGTAGGTTGAATTCAATATGAGGTAGGTGTGATGCTAGCGAAGGGTTGCCAGCGCTATTTTCGTATCAATTAGTGCTTCCAGGTTCGGACGAGAGTCCGCGCACCAAGCTCTGAGTTCACCTAGCTCTGATTAGGTACTTGATTTAAATCAGGGGTAAAGTGAGTCGTGGCACTAATCGCTCCACACTCGTACCCACAATGATTAAAAAAATTGTAATGAAGCCCTCTACCACCTTCAACCCCTAGACCCGTACGAGAGTTGTCGTGGGATTGCTTGACTTTACTTTAAATACTTACATTAAGCATTCATATCGCGAACATTTACAATGAAAATAAGTGACCAATTGTTTAAATTTTCCAAGTTCTAGAAAGTCTTCGGTTCCAAACATCTTTCGTTTTTTGACCCTAAACATCTTTCTATCCCTGTAACTTTCGACGAAAACATTGGATAAAATCGAAATCGATGGAGTTATTTGATTTTGACGTGAGGCAATTGTGAGAGACTTTTAGTTGCAGTGCAGTAAGCATTTTCTTTGTTTATCTTATGTTATGCTGTTTTCCAAGTTTTGCGGTGGTTGGCATTCCTAAATCTTGAAATTCCTGAAATAATTTTTCCACCCTATGAGTTTAAATGCATTGTTATCATCAAAGTGATTTTGCACTCGAAACAAGTTGAAGCACGTGTGCTAGAATATACACTCAAATTCTGCACGATTCTACTACTGTTCATCGAACATTAGTATTTCTAGCGGTTCAGGTGCGCTAGAGTTTATTTTTTTATAAACCCACTTAATTGTTGTTATTTTTTTGAACATTATTTCTATTCATATTTTTTTTTTTATTGGAATATAAAAGTGCCATGCAAGTATGTATATGGTTCTATAGTATACAACAAGGTCAATAGGAGTGGTAATCATTGGGGCGCATATACGGGGCAGAGGGGGCTGCTGGACAATCGCCCCCTTATTGCATAGTTGCCTTTGAAAAAAATTGCACTAATGTGCCTTTACAGTACTTCAATGAAAATCAAGGAGTCTGTGCTTCGAATTCTGGCTTATACTCCCTCTATTTCAAAGTCTTGTGCGCGCCTATGGTGATAATGGAAGCCTCTCAGCATATTTCCACTGACGTTTCTTAGTAAAAAATCGAATGCTTGATGTGGTGTAGCATTGTCTAAAAGTCGATTTGTGTGTAGTTCCACTTAAATACCATCGTGATGCGACCATCCACAGCTGATGAAAGACGTATTTTCTGGTATCGCGGAGTAAAACTACATTTAAAGACGCAGATGATTCAAAAAAAATGTGGCCCGTTGTGCTCATGGCTCAACTTTGCTACCGAGTTGTATGTCATCTTGTAAAGCTCTTAGTTCGTTGCCTGATCGTAACAAATTTATACCTGATGGTATCAAGTCTGTCCTTTCTTGCAAGTGAAAAATTGGCAAAACTGCATGCATCGTCTTATATTGTGCTCACACAGGAGTCTCAGCTGCGGACACAGCTCTGTCAAAGATGCAAGATTTTTTTTTATGGTGAAAAGGCTAATGAGGCTGCTGACTTTTGTTCTAGTTTCCAATCTGCATGGTCCAACCTCGATCAGACAATATTAAAACTGGAACCTTTCAGGGGCTACTGTACAGTGCCAGGATAAATATAGGTTGAAATACGAGGTCTGGCTATTAAATAACGAGACTGGTTACGAAAAAGGGTTTTATTATAAAAATTATTCTACATTTGAATGCTCCCCTTCAATATACTCCCCTTTTCTCGCCACACACCTTTCCATACGTTTTTCCCATTCATCGAAGCAGTGCTGGAAGTCTTCTTTGGTGAGGGCCTTTAGAAGCTCTGTCGTTTTTTGCTTAGCGCCTTCATCGACTCAAATTGGGCCCCTTTCAAAGCAGATTTTATCTTCGGAAACAGAAAAAAGTCGCACGGTGCCAAATCTGGCGAGTACGGCGCGTGTTCGAGCACTGGAGTGCGCTTACCGGCCTTCACAGATAGCGCGTTATGGGCCGGTGCGTTGTCCTGGTGCAAAATCCACAAGTTGTTCTTCCACAACTTGGGCCGTTTCTTATGAACTCGTTCTCGCAGTGTTGCCAAAACTGACAAATAGTAAGTCTGGTTGACAGTCTGACCCTCTGGAACCCATCACGATACCGTTAATGTCGAAAAAAACGATCAACATTGCCTTGAATTTTGATTTGGACACCATTGCTTTTTTGATTCTGAGCGATTCAGGCGTCTTCCAATGCATCGATTGCCGCTTTGTTTCAACATCGTATTGAAAAATCCACGTTTCGTCGCATCAGTCCGGAATCTTTTTTTAACCTTTCAAGGAAATCTGAGCAGACCTGTTGACACAAGAGCTTTTGGTCAGGAGTTCGGTTTTTTGGCACGAACTTCGCACAGACTTTTGTCATGTGTAATTCCTCGTGTAAAATTTGTCTAACCGTTTCTTTATCGGCGTTTACAGCCTCGGTAATCATCCGGATGCTCATTCGACGATCTGCACGCACAATTTGGTTGATTTTGGTCACTGTTTCGGGAGTTGAAACAGTGACAGGGCGACCTGGGTGTTGGTCATCTTCAGTGCTCTCTCGGCCCTAACTGAAGCGCTTACACCACTCAAAACCACGTGCACGAGATAGAGAATTGTCTTCATAGGCCTCTTGCAACAATTTATAGCACTCAGTCGGAGTTTTTTTCAATTTAACGAGAAATTTGAGATTGATACGTTGCTCCTGTTTTTCGTCACACATGGTTTTCGGCACGAGAAAAAAACACATTCGTTTCAAACCGCTACTGCACAAATACAATAATAGTGACGAGAACGTGTTTTGGTACGTGCATAGAAAAAATATCTAGATACCCAACACACTACTCGTTTTTTCCCCACCCCTCTACGCAGTCTCGTTATTTAATAGCCAGACCTCGTATGCGATTGTCGCTCTAGCTTACCTTTTTCTGACTCCTTTATGATCATCATCGGCACTACAACAGTCTCCTTCAACAAGTTTTCCATCGGGTTGCCAGCCAATGTCATCTAATTAGGCACTCTTAAACTCCAAGCGTCCTGAATAAGACTACTCCTGCAGCACAAGCAAGGCCTCCTTCACTGTTGTCTGCTATAAAAACGACAGCAAACGATTCTGTGACCATAAAAATTCATACAAGCTCATATAAGTTAATTTCCCATCCCCCCTAACTCAACCGAGCTTTTCGTTTTTTTTAAAAATATTTAAATTAACCGTCTAAAATTCCTGGGTTACGTGACGTCAATTGGCGAATTTTTTGTTTGTCTTGAATGGCGAGACGTTTAACGAAAAATTAGAGACGCATGCGCTTGACGTAATCTTGCAGATCTTTTGATTCTATTGAAAGCAAGTGAAGTTGTTTTTTTAATAAATACACATATCAATAGTTTCCAAAAGTGAATTACCTTTTACTATAGGAAAAGTCGTCCAATTTGTTGTTGTTGCTGCAGCTTGTGCGTCTGCTTACACTTTTTCTTCTTGTTGCACAAGTCCTTCACGCAACTCTTCTTGATCTTCTTTTTCTTCCTCATCTTCGGGTCGTGCTACTCATGATATTTGGCTTGACGGAGCGGCCTGCGACGCATTAGCTGTATCTACGAGTATCAACGCACCAGCTGGAACCAATGCATCCACGTTGGACTTATCCTCGAAGGTATTATAATCACCCAAAGAATCCTGTTTATTCCCGGGACTATGGGCTGCTTGCTGAACCGCTGCATCCGCAAATGGTTTTCTTTTCTGACTAGACTGACTAGACGTCACCAGTTTTAGGATTAGTTTTAGGTTTGAATCTTGCAACGGTCAAAGAAAAACTAAACTTTTTACAATAGAACCTCCTTGTAGTCTCTCTACAAAACATGTCTCTCAATTTTTATTTTTTTTTCTGACATTACATATTTTCAACTTAGGCTACTTGTGTTTAAATTTTGATGTGCGGTGAAAAGTACAGTGTTTGTCGAGAGTAGTGAATTGTATGTGTAAAGATATGTATTCATGTACAGTATGTCAAGAATGAGTTTACACATAGGAAAAACATTCAATTTTTGATCTTTCTAATTATAAAATACTACTTTTTATTTATGTAAATGAATTTTTTTTCTTAATTATAGTTATTTACATTATTTTCAACCGATATATACAAAAAAACTACAACTTGAATGCAAAAAAAGAACGAAAAGAACAACGAAAACAATTTTTACAATTCTTGAAGTGTCAAGAAACTCTTTACACAACTGTTTTTGTTTGCATTACTGCAACGATACGGTAAATTTACCTTAATCTTTGGTCTGTATTATAAAGTTCTACACTGAGAAAACACATGGCGCCAGACGCCATAATTTATAGACTTCTGGCGCCATGTACATAGTCGATTTAGGGATTGTGATAAAATATAGCGCCACACGCCATAATACATGGCGAAAAGTACATAGGCCTACACGCCATGTACTATAGTCTTCCACGCCATGTACATGGCGTGGAGAACTATAGTGCATGGCGTGGAGAGCTATAACACATGGCGTGGAGGACTATACTGTATGGCGTGGAGGACTATAGTACATGGCGTGGCGGACTATAGTACATGGCGTGGCGGACTATAGTACATGGCGTGGCGGACTATAGTACATGGCGTGAAGGACTATTGTACATGGCGTGAAGGACTATTGTACATGGCGTGAAGGACTATAGTACATGGCGTGAAGGACTATTGTACATGGCGTGAAGGACTATATTACATGGCGTGGATGACTATAGTACATGGCGTGGAAGACTATATTACATGGCGTGGAAGACTATAGTACATTGAAGAAGCAAATCAGTCAAAACAGTGCTACTTACCATAAATGAGCATAAGGAGAAGTCACTTGCTTGCAACAAGCAGGCGCTGGCTGCATTTAGAGTCGCCGAAGGAGCCATTCAATAATATGCGCCCTTAGCCGATTGAGAATGTTGTCGATCTATCGACGATACTCAAGTATCACTTGCTGATATTTATAGATCCCCTCACACAGTATGGCTGCGAGTTATAATTGGAGTGCCATGAGCCATATTACATGGCTCATGGCACTATGTAATATGGCGTGTAGGGCCATAATTTCTGCGCCATGTAATTATGGCGTTGGGAGCTATACTGCATGGCTCAGGGCACTATGTGCATAGCGTGTGGCACCATAAATGCTGCACCATGTAACATGGCACCACGCGCTATGTAGATTCTGAGATTATGGCGCTGGGAGCCATATTGCATGGCTCAGAGTACTATTTACATGGCGTATGGGACCATAAATAATGCGCTATGTTACATGGCTCTGGGCGCTATGTGGATTTTTTTCAGTGTATGAATTTGATCATTAGTTGGTCATTAATTTTTGGCTAGTACGCATAATTAAATGATATATTGTGTTTTAAAATGCCAGGCAAAAGATTATCCTTTGAATTGGTTCAGGTGATATACTATAATCATCAATTAGGTAAAAGTGCGCAGGAACTGTCGGAAATGTTTTGTGTAGCACGAAAGACAGTCTGTAACGTTATAAATCGTGCTGAAAATGAGAATAGATTGGAGCCAATTGGAGAACACTTGCTAGGGAATTCAAGGAAGAGTGTGATGTTGCTATTTGCCATGAAACAGTACGACAGGTCATCCTACGAAATAAGTTCTCATCAAGAGCTGCACGAAAGAAACCACTGCTTTCTGCACTAAACATCGAAAAGCGTTTTTCCTTCGCTATGATGCACCTTTCTCAACCCGTTGACTTTTGGGACGATGTCATATTCTGCGGTGAGACGAAAATGATGTTGTACTACAATGATGGACCGGCTAGAGTGTGGCGCAAGCCTTTAACATCGTTGGAAAATCGAAATATCATTCCGACTGTAAAATTTGGTAGGTTATCCGTTATGATTTGGGGGTGCTTCTCAAGCAGAGTAGTAGGAGACTTGGCATTCATCGAGTCAACCATGGGCGCCCAACAATATTTGCATATCCTTAAAACATATTTGA
The DNA here is from genome assembly GCA_947369275.1 of Nemotelus nigrinus. Taxonomy (NCBI): domain Eukaryota; kingdom Metazoa; phylum Arthropoda; class Insecta; order Diptera; family Stratiomyidae; genus Nemotelus; species Nemotelus nigrinus. The sequence continues at coordinate 169,895,167 of OX376372.1, forward strand.
CAAGCAGTGCGCAGAAATTCGGGTTTATGCATAACAACAAATCAAATTTTAAGCTTTACCAGGACAACGATCCCAAACATAAGGCGCACATGGTGCGAATGTGGCTCTTATACAACTGCAAAAAACTTGTGGATACACCAGCCTAGGGTCCTGACTTAAATCCCATCGAGAATTTATCGGCCTACTTAAAGAAACAAGTCGCTAAAAGGCAACCCAAAAACCGAACTGCCTTAAAAACTGCGATTCTCGAAGAATGGCAAGAAATACCAACCGCGTATGACCTGCAAAATTTGATTCATTCAATGAAAAATCGATTGCAATGCGTGGTGGATGCCAAAGCTGGCCATACCAAATATTAAATATACCAAATAATAAATATTACATAAATATCCTGTAAAATATGTAAATATTAAACACAAAAAGTTTCTTGACACTTCAAGAATTGTAAAAATTGTTTTCGTTGTTCTTTTCGTTCTTTTTTTGCAATGAAGTTGTACTTTCTTTTGTATATTTCGGTTAGAAATAATGTAAATAACTATAATTGAGAAAAAAAAATGCATTTAATAGATCATGTCGTTAAAGGATTTAAATAGCGGAGATTCTATCAAAAATTATTAATAATCATTTAAAGACGGGTTCTTTTCCTACTTGCCTTAAGTTGGCGCGAATTACACCAATCTAAAAGGGAGGTGATCCTTCGGATCCTTCTAATTATCGCCCAATTGCCGTTATCAGTGTAATAAGCAAAATATTTGAGAGAATCTTAAATTCGCGTATAGTGCAACATATCAATGAAACAGCAATTTTGGCTCCAATACACTACGGTTTCCAAGAACATAGCAATACAATAGCGGCCACATTAGACGCGGTCCAATTCATTAACAGCTCATTAGATAAAGTTAACTATGTAATAGCCATTTTTGTCGATCTCAAGAAGGCCTTTGACACTATTGACCACAAAATTTTACTACAACGTCTCGAAAAATATGGCATTAGTAAGAAGTTTAACTCGATAATAAAAGATTATTTATTAGATAGGCGGATTGTGACAAAACAAATACAATGCATCAGTCAAGAACGTTTCATCAATATAGGCATACCGCAGGGATCAATTCTTGGACCAGTATTATTCATTCTATATGTGAATTGCATTCAACATCTCCAGCTGTCTGGCAAATTAGTCCTTTTTGCTGATGACACACTTCTTTTATATTCTGAAAAAGATGAACCATCTCTTGAGTATAAAATTAACAGAGATTTAGAAACATATCAAATGTGGCTTAGGCATAGCAAACTGCTTATAAACGTTAACAAAACCAAGTACATCATTTTCAAGCAAAAAAATAAATATCCTATAAACCCCTTTATTCAGATAAACGGAATTCGTCTAGAAAAAGCTGAGTCAATCAAATATCTTGGCTTAATCCTAGATGAGAAAATGTCATGGTTACAACACATTAACCACATCAGGCATAAAGTAGGACCAATGATTGCAGTCTTAAGAAAATTTAAGTTCTTGGAAATTAGAACAAAATTAATAATATTTAATGCTTATATACTTTCAACTATCACATACGGAACTATTTTATGGAGTCAGACATCAAAGCAAAACATCGAGTTAATTGGAAGACTTATTTCGAAAGCAATTAAAATTATATTTAGAATGCCGACTCTAACACAAACAGTTACTGTGTACACTCGAACAGGATTACTAAATATACAACAATTAATTAATTTTGAAAGGGGAAAATTAATTTTTAACATCCTGAACAACAATCTAAAGTGGTTTAACACCCCCCGCACTGTATTGGAAATAACTAACCGAGAAACCAGAACTGCTAGAAATCTATCTCTTGCAATTCCAAGAACGGATAGATTAAGGATGGATCCAGTACAACAGGCTATCGCATACTACAATTCATTACCGAACTCGGCCAAGTTAACAAAAAATATAATAGAGTTCAAGACATGCTTGAAAACTCACATCAAAAACACAAATCCTTAATGAAAAAGATACCAGAGTTTTTTGTAGACTTTTCTCTGGGCACATGTCAATGAGAACAAACATATAACTTAAAGTATGAAATATAATTAAAATTAATCACAATTGTATCTTCCCTTATACCAATTTTCAATTGTCTGGGAAGTACTAAGGCGATATGTTTGATAATATTTTGATGCACCCGGACCGTGCATACTGATTGAGTGATGGAGAGAGTGGAAGGAAGGAGGAAAAAAAAATTTTTACATAAATAAAAAGTAGTATTTTATAATTAGAAAGATCAAAAATTGAATTTTTTTCCTATGTGTAAACACATTCTTGACAGACTGTATGTGTATCCACAGCTTCAAATAAAACGTATCGCTAGGTGACGTTTGTTTGTAGTCAGTCAAAAACTATATACAAATATCTAGGTTAAAGAAGACTATTAGAAGAAGACTTATCAGGAGCTTGTAGAAAATCGTTTGTAAAATAATTGAGGTGTTTAGGCTCGGCCCCTCAAAAACCATTGTACCTGTACAAACTCATAGTCCAAGTAATTACCGAAGTGTCTACTCATAGTATCCGTGACTAGACAGACTTCACAAACAGGAGCGCTTATCAGCGAAAATTTTCAAACGCTGTCTGTGGCTGATTTTAATGTGGGAGCTAGAAAACTCTTTAAAATATGTTAACTGTGTCTCCAATACTTTCGCCCTAACGTTTCGGCGTATTGAACTCTAAGTCCCGCCAACACTAAGAACATTATGCTGTCTTGTGATTAAAATTTTCAAATCTTTGAAACTAAACTTTTGTGCACATGAAACCCCCTATTAAGCCCCGGACTCCTCTATTTACTCATGTACTGCACTCATGATACGTTTCTGGATATGAAGTAATCAAATGAACCGTACTCGTTTCCATTCACCTTAAACTGAAGCTCATGTTTATCACGTGAAATATAGAAACCAATAAAATACAGATGTTGTTCACCTTTTCCCCTTCCGCACTGTGAGCCGCTTCCCAGTTACATCTTTTGAATTTAATTGCCGTCGCATTACGAATGTTCGACTCCATGCACAAGTCGAACTTTGCCATTAAAAACACTAGTAGCTGTGGGTTTTAAGAGCTGCTCGCATGCAACATCTGCAGCTATCGTCAGATCGAATCACACATACCCACTCGTCTAATCGACTTCAATTCAGCACTTGTCGTTCGCACTGCCGAATCTAATGGCGGCAACTTGAATCCCAGCAGTCTAATTGCATTTCGTTAACTTGGAGCTGTAAACAAATCGAGCTATAGTCCACGAAGAATAATCCAAGAGGTGCCAAAGCTCCTCCAGTCTTCGACAGCTACAGCTTGTCTGTCGAAATCTGGCTGCAATCGAACCGACTACGAAGAAAAACAACAGGCCAAAAAGTTTCGCAGTCGAACTGTCGAAGACCGAGCTTGGATGTCTCAAGACATGAGTGATATCTGCTCTTTTGCTGCAGATTCTGTTAGCACTCGAGCCAACGTCATTTATGAGATACCAGTATCTCGTCCCGACCACCCACCAAATGCGAACCATTCTTAATGTCTGTGCAAATTTACACTCCGTGTAACACTGCGGGGTCAAAGTGTTGAAATAGTTGACGAGTTAAATTCGGAATCGAGTGAGCCGGCTGCGAGCACAGCAACAAACACGAACAATTCGGGCTGAGTTGACAGACAAGCGAGTCTTTCGCGAGCCAAGGAATTTTAAGTGCATAAAAGACAACAATAGTCCTGAACATATTTTTGGTGGACATATTTGAGAGGAGTGTAATAGCTCCGTCCTTAAGTCATCTAAACGAATAATTTACAGATTACTAGGATGAGCTCACAAACTAGCATTTGGATTTAATGTCCTCGCATGAAGGTTGCTGACCAATTGACCAGAAGCAAGTGATTCAGCCGAGCAAACATGCAAATATTTTCTCAATCGAGTGTGTTGTCGTTGATTCCGCGAGGCGCGATTACACATTGCCCTACGGCACTGCGCTTGCATAAATAAAATGTTTGCACAGATATCAGTTTTTTTCGAAGACACTCGTATTTTTTGCCGTTGTTACCGGTTAGTAGTAGAATGTTCTGTTCGGTTTGGTGAGTAATTGACCATGTGAAGAGGTCATTTAATCCAATGTTTGGTTTGTTGCGATTGATTCCAATCGTCGCCGTCGGATAAACTTGCAGGAGATTTGCCAATTGAACCCACAACGCGAACTAGTAACCAGGTAAAGTTATTAATGGAATAAATGCGGACGACACATGTATTGAGTGCTGGTAATTAGAGAACCATGATTGTTTTGTGAACAAGTATCGGTTGAGTATCGGTATCGTATTTTTATGAATTAAGTGTCATTTGGTGTGAATTTGTTTAGGCTGGAATGGAGGTGTAGTAAATTTGGGATGGTGAAATATTATCCAAATATACGTAGATAATGGTAGAAAGTGCGAATATCTTTAAGGAATCCAATCTAGATATACTTTGAGGGAAACGTAGGCATCCATATTAGGACAAGGGGCACATTTCGGTCACATAACGGCTCAAGTATACTCAGAAATAGATTTATGCATTTATTTATTTATTTATTAGCCAAACAAGGCATAAATACATATATATGAACATATAAACATGAAATATCAAATTATTTAAAAAAAAGTGTAAGGTATAAATAAATGACACATAAATAAATAACTAATTGAGTAAACAAATAAGTTTGAAATAGACAATAAGTAAAATAACAATGAAATAAAAGAATAACAATTAAAAACTACAATTAAACAAGAGCTTAAAAATTATGGTGCACAAATTGCTTGGATAAGGTAAGATTTGAAGGATAGTTTGGAAATCGTTGGGGAATAAAGGTTGGTCAAGCCATTGAAGACCCTGCAGCATCTATTCACCGGCTCATTAGCTGCATATATGGTGAAATGCGGATATTCCTTTAGTAAACGATTGGACCTGGTGTTCCTTAGGGGGATATTTATCACAAATTTACTATTAAGAAACTCAACTCTAATAATGCCTCTAATTACGTCAAATGTGAAACAGGCCGTTATCATCATTCTTCTGGATGCAAGTGAAGTTAAGTTTAAATGACCCAGTCTATACCCATATGGGGGTAAATTTTCGAAATCGTAAGGATTGTACAGATCTCTTAGGGCGAAAAGTAAAAATTGTTTTTGAATGGACTCGAGTCTGTTATTGTGAATTTCGAAGGAAGGGTTCCAAATAATACAGGTGTATTCAAGAAGAGGGCGTACAAGTGCAGTGTATAATGATCTTGTGGCCCACAAGTTTTTAAACTCCTTGGCACGTCGTTTAATAAAGCCGAGCTGCTTATTCGCACAGGAAAGAATTTTGTCGTAATGCAAGGTGAAACGAAGTTTCACATCCAACACAACACCGAGATCAACAACGCTATCAACGCAAAGTTACTAAGTTGTGGCCGAGAAAGTAGGTGTTCTGCGTAACCGTGCATTTACGGCTAAAACTTATCATTTGGAACTTATCAATATTCAGTGAGAGCTTGTTTACCTTGCACCACTGAACAAGAGAATCAAGCTTGGATTTAAGGAAAAGTGCATCAGGTTTAGATTGAATGGTGTGGTACAGTTTGAGGTCGTCTGCATAAAGTAGGGGAGGTATGTTTGACAGAACGTCAGATAGATCCGAGATGAATATGTTAAAGAGAAGTGGGCCAAGATGACTACCTTGTGGAACACCAGAAGTAGCAAATATATTTTTTGATAAAACTCCTTCAAATTTAACGAGTTGGATACGGTTGTGGAGGTAGAAACTGAGCCAGCTTAGTAAAGATCGAGCAAGTCCGAATTTGTGTAGCTTTAGAATCAATATAGAATGGTCAACTCTGTCAAAAACTTTGCTAAATTCAGTGTAGACTACGTAAATTTGATAGCCTTTCTCCATTTTACACAAAACGTCCGAAACTAGGTTTGTCAAGTTTATGATAGTTGAGCGACCTTTTCTAAAGCCATGCTGTTGCTCAATCAGACGGGAGTCAACTAGTGGGGAAAGTTTATTGTATACAACCTTTTCAAAAAGTTTTGGAATGGAAGATAAAATGGCAATGCCCCTGTAATTTTCGACGCAGCGTCTATCGCCATTTTTGAAAATTGATGTCACATATGAAAGAAATCAATCTCCGGTTAGTATTTATTTGAGTTTTTAAATTTGAAGACTGTTTCTATGTTAAAATTCATTTTTTGAGAGATCAACGTGTTGGTGTGCAAAATGGGACGCGGAAAATCATTGACTGACGAAGAAAAAACTACCATCTCGGTTTTAAAGGGAGAAAACTTAAATAACAGTGAAATTGCCAGGCAAATTAGCAGAAGTATTAAAGTAGTGAGAAAGTTTTTAAAGGACAAGGATAGTTATGGTAAAAATTATGTGAGAAGCATTAGTAAAGTGACAATAGAGCAAAAACGGCGAAGAATTTTGAGGGAAGCATCTAATTCGAAGGACTCTGTGAGCGAAATCCGTGCAAAAGTTGGAGTTACTGCGAATATGAGACGCAGGAAAGTGAAGCGCAAACCGGTGCTACAGGAGCGTCATAATGTAGCGTGCGTGACATTCGCAAAGAAGCATATGACTTGTACCAGAAAATGGCAAAAAGTCATATTTAGCGACGAAAAAAAGTTTAATTTAGACGGACCCGATGGCTTTTCATATTATTTTCACGGTTTACGGAAGGAGGAATTGGTATTGTCTCAACGTAACGCAGCGGTTGTATCAGTCATGGTGTGGGGAGGAATTTCCTTCAATGGGGTCGTGGATTTGGTTGTTTTGTCCGGTAGTCAGAATGCTGCAAATTACCTAGAATTAATGAAAAACGAAGCAATAAGATGTCGCGAGGTTTTGGAAATCCAGGATGTCATTCTTCAACAGGATAATGCCCCAATTCACACAGCGCGTATAGTGAAAAATTGGTTCAAGTCGGCAAATTTAAACGTTTTAGACTGGCCTGCGATGTCACCCGGCTTGAATATTATTGAAACTTATGGGGATACTTAAGTTTACGAAGGCAGAAGACAATTTGACCACCGGAAAGAACTAATAGCCGCCATACAAGAGGAGTGGAAAAAAATTCCAATAAAGTACCTGCAAACTCTATACAAAGGTTTAAAAATATAATTTTTGAAGTAATAAAAGCGAAAGGGGGATACATCCTATATTAAGAGAAGCAAATTTTGTTTTTATTTTATTCTTTTCTACTGTTTTGCCACCTGGGCTATTCTATTGACGCGCTGAAAAAGGCCTTTTTTTCGTTACTCATTTTTTATTGCCACAGTTTTCGAAAATTAAATCCCAATACCAGGTAGATGTTCATTACGGTCTACAATGTGTTTACGATTTTTATGCCATTGTTCTCGGAAAAACAGTGAAAGAGTTATTACGGATTTTTCAAGTGGGCTATTCAAGTAATAAGTAGTGTATATTTCGTCTAATGGAGGTCTTCTTTCTTGTTTGCGTCATGATTTTTGTTTTCGTCTGATTGATCTTCATGCCTACTTCTTTGGCTTCCTGATCAAGTTTCAACAGGAGTTCTTTGGCTGATGTGAAGGAACGTGACAAGATGTTAATGTCATCCGCGTAGGCCACTAATTGGTTCGTCTTTTTCAGAAGCGTACCCCCTGTGTCGACAGTAATCTTCCTTATCACGTACTCTAGTGCTAGGTTGAACAGCAGAGGGACCAACCCATCGCCTTGCTTCAGTCCGACATTTGTGTCAGAGGCGTCAGTCAGACTGTTGCTGATTCTGACTTGTGATGCTGTCGACGTCATCGTCATTTTGGTCAGCTGGACTAGTTTTGCCGGGATGCCGAAGTATAGCATTATTTTGTACAGTATGTTTCGGTCAATACTGTCATATGCTTGTTTAAAGTCCACGAAAATCTGGTGGACGTCGATGTTAAATTCCCAGTATTTTTCGAGCACTTGTTTGACTGTGAAGAGCTGATCCGTAGTTGATCGACCAGACCTAAATACTCATTGGTACTCCCCAAAGACCTTTTCAGCGTATACATTTATTTTATTTTTTAGTATTTTCGTCAGTATCTTATAGGACGTACAAAGTAGCGATATGCCTCTGTAGTTTTCGCACCGAAGTTTGTCTCCTTTTTTTGTGGATTTGCACCAGGAGTGGTGCAAATCCATCATATCCCCTGATGGATTTGCACCACTCCTGCGGTATTTTTTCTTGATCACAGATGTGCTGGATCAATTTGTGGATGGCTTTTATAGGGCAGCTTCCACCGTATTTGATTAGCTCAACCGGAATCTCGTCAATGCCCGGCGCTTTATTGTTTTTCTGACTTATCATGGCAGCATTGACTTCTTCCAGCATTGGGGGTGCGTTCGAGACTTCGTCAGAGACGTCTATTGGTTCTGATATCATTGAGCCATGGGCAGGATTAAGGAGTTCTTTGAAATAGCAGGCCCACCTTTCCTTAATCTGGCTATCTTCGGCGATGATATTGCCGATTTCGTCTTTACAGAGTGTCGTCTTGGCCTGGTATCCGCATCTTAAACATTTCACTACATTGTAAGCTTGCCTAGTTTTATTGCTCGCCAGATTTTCGTCAATGCCCTTTAATTGCTCGTCATAATACATCTAATGATCTTATTTGGTACATTCTTACATCTAATGATCTTATTTGCTACTCGTCGGAGGTTTTCATATTTTTCTCTCTTCGTCCTGGTGTTCCTTTCAAGTTACTGTTTATATGCCTGATTTTTCTTGTTCAGCGCATCCTGACATTCGTTGTCAAACCAGTTGTTTCATTTGCGCCGAGCTTCATACCCAACCACTTGTTCTGCAGCGGCTTTGATTGCTGTCTTCATCTCCATCCAGACCTCGTCAACCGGCCTCACTGTGTTATTTTGTAGGATGGGGGTTAGCTTAGTCTCAAGAGTTTTTGAGAAGCTTTCTGCTACTGACGCCGTTTGGAGCTTTTCGATGTCAAACTTGCGCAGAGGACTGATCTTCGTCACGTACGCCTTTGACATGCGACATCGATATTTGGATTTGATCAAGTAGTGGTCCGAGTCACAATTTGCTCCTCGAAACGTCCGAACTTCAAGTATGCTGGAAGCCCATCTCCGCTGAATAAAAACATGGTCAATTTGGTTAAAGGTACTGCCATCTGGTGATGCCCATGTTATTTTGTGGATGCGTCGATGTGGGAAGCATGTCGAACCTACTACATGCAAAGTCAATCAGGCTTTGGCCGTTGTCGTTAGTTGCATCGTGGAGACTGTGCCCTCCAGTTGTTCTGCGATAAACCTCTTCATTCCCGACTTTAGCATTGAAGTCGCCTAGTATTATTTTGACTTCGTTTGAGGGCAATGAGTCCAAGTGGTAATAGAATGTGTCTTTCGTTTCCTCGTCGTTTTCTTCTGTCGGGGCGTGAACGTTTATCAGTCATGTTTTAAAAAATTTTGCTTTTATGTGAATCGCACACAATCGTTCGCTTACTGCCTTGAAGTCAATAACGTGTGGCTTGAACTCCCTATCCACAATGAATGCCACTCCAAATTCACGGCTTCCTGCAGGCTTCTCACTCTTGAATATTGTGTGCGAACTCATGTCTTGAATCTCGCTACCAGTCCATTTCGTTTCTTGGACTTCCAGCACGTTCAGTTAGTACTGAGTGGCCTGTAATAATAATTCTTTTACAGCGCCAGGTTTATTAAGTGATCTGACATTCCAGGATCCAAAAGCATAGTCCATGTTTCGTTTGGCGGGTCGTTTCCGTTGGTCCAATCCTATCCGAGGCATATCCGTGAGTTCCGGAACGGTTTGAAATTTTTTTATGGAGGACGGATTGTCGGTCCATCGCTCCAACCCCCAAGCCTGGAGGACCGGACTATCTACCACTTAGTTTCTTTCCCTTCCACCGGGGGTTTAATATCGCTAGGATATCGTTACCCGATCTCTGGTTAAGATTAACAGCACCCCCGCGGGAAGGCGAGTAGATAGGACGAAGAAGAGAGGTGAGAGGAGTCATTTCAAACAGATCGACCATTTACTTGCACGTCACTCTCCGCACGTTCGGGTAGCCATATATGCATATACTATATGTATATATATATATATATATATATATATATATATATATATATATATATATATATATATATATATATATATATATATATATATATATATATATATATATATATATATATATATATATATATATATATATATATATATATATATATATTATATATATATATATATATATATATATATATATATATATATATATATATATATATATATATATATATATATATATATATAACTTTTCTATTTCACGTTTATAAAAACCTTTCATTCTGAAACTGCTCGAAAATAAAAATATGTAAAATTTTGAAAGAATCTCTTTAAACCCATGCCTCTCCTATTATTCGTTCAAATAAAATCTATATATCGTAGATGAAACTGTTCGCCTTCCTAAACATTTCCCAGTTGTAATTTTTGGATAACTAGACGAAATCGAACAAGTCAGATTAAGTGAGCCTGAAACCGATGTACCGTAAAGTAAGTTCGTACGGACTACACACCAGACGTTCATTCTTTTGACATTTCTTCCAGTTTTATATTATTTAGGAACATTCATTCTCCTTGTTCGCGGTGCTATGGTGCTCCGTACGTAGCAAGTGCACGGAAAATGGACACGTTGCGACTTTGGGTTTTGATAAAGAATCATTGGATGGAATGCCACTTTTGAGCAATTACGACGATCACGGCGTCGGCTGCTACACGCTTCGAACGGATGAAATTTTAATGTTGTACGATGTACTACGACTGCGGTGGCACTTCAAAAGAAACTGAAAATAACGTATGGTAGCGTGTCACTCGTCACTTTTCTTTAGACTAAGCCGTAGTGAACTAGTTTAGATAGCTTCCCGTGATTCAATCGATTTCTGGACTCCTCGGCGCGATCACTTGATATAATCAGTGCGAGTGTCGGCGCTTCGCAGCAGCATTAAAGTGTTATTAATTAGAATTGATTTCTTCATTAGGCATTTCGTGTTGTGTGATTACACTGTTGTAAGTGCAATGCAGCGGAATGAAATCGAAGCGAATCGTTTCGCAACTGGTTATCATGCTCCGTGCCGAAGAGTACATTGGTTAGGTACAAGATGATAATCTTAAGATTTTATCTGTTCAAGGTGTGCCATTATTTCAACCTTCTTCAAAAGGATGTGATCTAATGCGATAAACAACTTATAATATTCTAGATGAAGTGGTAGGGCTGATTTTAAAGATCAAAGCTGCAAAATTATGCTCAGCCGATAATTAGGTAATGTTTGGATTTTTCCAGCTAACTAGCTTCCGTATAGAGATTAGACGTTAATTTTTAAAATTATTATCTTCTCTGAAATTGGTTCTGCACTGATATGGTCTGTAGAGATTGTTTATAAAATATGTTGCTGGGGTAATTGAAACAGGCTTCTAGTGGAACCCAACAGCAAGTTGACTCCATTTGCAAAACAGTGCCTTTTGATTTCTGTTTCTGGATAAATGATGACGCCTTCTAACAAAAAATCTGCGTGGAACAAGGGAAAAAAACCTTATTACAAACCTTATCCGAAAAAACCTTACTACACAAATGTTATTAAAAGCATATTTATTAGTGTAGGGCAGAGAATTAGGAATACCTCCAAAAAATTAAACAATGCAATTTCTTTCAAAAACATTGATAAATCTAAAAGCTTTATTTTCATATTCGTTGTTAGGTTGAACATTCGAAATTAAGCTAGGCACATAAAGCCAAGCAAAATATGCTATATTTTTTTAGCTGCAGATTTTATCTCGCATAGTTTTTTAATTTGGAATCTAAGTTTGAGGGTTACGAAGACGAATTTGAAGAACAAATGTCAACTACTCCTTCTTCATTGAGCTACTCCTTTCTTTATTTGAGCTACGGAACAGTAAGCGGAGTTTTTACGCTCTTTCAAGTAAAAATCAAATACAGTGATGTGTTTATGTGCCAGTTTTTAAAATTACATTGAATGGGTATTTCTATCACAATGTCAACCTCTTGAGTTTGCTGCTGTCCATATTTTCCTGTCACATAACGTATGTTTAATGTGTCCTATAGTGCATCGATTTGCACGAATGAACGTTTTTAGTGAGCTGTTTGACTTATTTCTTGCTTACCATTCTCCTATTGCTATCTGTGGTGATTTTAACTTGCCTTATGTTCAGTTGAATCTCTCATCCTTAACTATTTTGCTCTCAAATATTCTCTGCATTGACCGTTCACCATTTCTTTCTTTTTGCTACCAAGGCTTATACCACCTGATATTAATAATCGTTTATTCGATCTTATTTTTTCTAACCTTCTTCCATCTTATCTATCTCTTTCCTGATTGATCCTCATCACCCCCCCCTTTCCATCGATTTCTGTTTATTGGAGAATTCTGAGCTCGACCCATATTCAAACCTCTCTTTTTTTCCAATAACTTGAAGCCTTTCTGGTCACATGCTCACTCCCTCAGCAAAATAGTGTCAGGAAACTGCTACCTATTGCTAATTACTGCTTCTATTCCTTAAGAAATTTCTGATATATTTGCTAAGTTTTTCGCTATTTCCTTTTCTGCTCCTAACATTTCTTTAGGGAACGCTGTTTTGTCGATGTCTTTTCATGTGGATATTATCATGACTAATCATCTTGAGGTAGGTAGCTTACGTTTTTAAGTCTCTCCGTTTGTTAAGTCTCTTGCATCTTCCCTATGTGTTTCTCCGTCTATTTCATTGTTAGATTTATTTATAACTTGAGTTTTTATAGGATGCTTGTAAAGTTCCCAATATTTTTCAGATTTTAAAGCTGTTTTTTTTTATTTTGGAAGTCGAAGAACATTGGTAATACTGCCAACGTCCTATATTCCTCCTCTTTTGTTTCCCTTAATTATTCGGGTGAACCATGCATGAAAGAATGCAAAATGCGTTTAGTCACTTGCTTTCTAAACAGCAACATGAATTCATAAATAGATGTTCTACGACAACTAATTTAGTCGAATTTACCAACTGTACACGGAATTTCTTCTTTTTGCATGATTGCACCTGTCCAGTTGTTTTCCTTCCCTTTCTATTCTACTCCTTGCGCTCGCCAAGGTTCCATCCTTGGCCCGCTCCTTTTCATTTTGTTTATCAATCACCTTCCTTGTAACTTCAAGTCTGATTCTCTTTTATATGCAGATGACCTTAAATTTTTTTCTTATGAAACATGTAGATATTATCAACACATGTCTTCTTATGTCTCTCGTTTGTAGTATTGTTGGACACGATATGAATGGATATAAGGATGGACACGATATGAATGGATATAACTTAAAAAATTTCGCAAAATTCTAGGTCATTTCAAAAAGAGTGAGCAAGCTATGACTAGTTAGAATCAATGTATCTTTAACCATTTGCGGCGGTGGCGGGAATTTTAGTAAACTTTAATATACCACTATATTCCTATGCAAAGAAATTTTTCGATGTTGTTTTATGCTTATTAATGATATGTGGGTGCAGAGTGCCAAAAAGTAGGCAAATCCACTATGTAAGCGCTGAGTGCCTTAAAGCAGGCGAGAATGTTTTCACGGGTAACCCTGTAGCTAAGACAGGCGTATGAAATAATGCTTTAAATCAACGATCCTCTTGAATTGTTTTTGCTTCTTGACAAAACAAACAATTGATACATTTTATTCTATGTCCACCATATCTTGGATGAGCGACTCCGCTTCACCTTGCATTATGATAAAATACTTTCCTGTGCAAACAAACAGCTAGGCTTCATCAAAAGACGTGCGAAGGAATTTCGTAACCTATGGGTCATAAGATCTTTATACATCTCACTTGTACGCCCCATTCTCGAATATGCTTCCATTTGCTGGAATCCGGCTTGTGAAATCCACAGTAGCAGACTCGAGTCCATACAAAAGCAATTCTGACTTTTCGCATTGAGAGAACTATACAACCCTTACGATTTTAATAATCTTCTTCCTTATGAGTTTTGACTGGGTCATCTAAACTTCCCGCATAACACATCGGTACTGCTACGGAATTAAATCGGAATTCCTAATGTATTGGCCAGTACTGACCCATGCAGAACTCTAGCGGAACATTTCGGATACTCAATAAGTTAATTGTAGCTGTACTGATACAGTATTGGATAAGAGTAAATGGATACTGCTCTAATACTTGAACAGTATCGAAAATCGTAAGTGAGTTCTGATTGAATTCAGTTTGTCGATACTGCTACAGTATTCTCGCAACGAACAACAAATTAAAAAAATCGGGTGAAACTACATTATTCCTCGTCAGTTTGATGTTGTATATAAAATCCGTCCGTGTATTTTCTTTATATATGTTACTGCAATTTATCAAATCTGTATAATTTCATCGGATATTGTTATAAATTTTACTTACCATTTTCATGCAATTCAGCTGGATTTGAACTCACGACCTACAGGTCTATGACGTCTGGGATTGAGTACGCTTCGCTCTGAGCCACAGTGCTTACTTGCTATTATAGAAATATTTTCAACTTATATAACGACAATAGTAGTTTACAAATTTCCGGAAAGCAATTTTTTGTTTTTCAAAATGCCTAGGAAAATTAAATGTGACAATAAAGTGATAGTCGACCTAAACAATAGTTTATCTGATCACTCCTATTGCAAAAAACTGATGCGAAATTCAGAAGAGAGAGCTCCTCAAGGTTAGTTGGTTAGTTCTAAAGAGAAATAGTTGCATTATTCCAAATTATTCAAATATAGCTAATAGTGTGAACGGAGATGACATGCAATGTATTGATCACGTAGAGCAAATATCAGATGCGAAAGTAGCGCCAATTGTAAGAAATCCTGTATCATTTGCAGACAAAATTAGAAACTGGGCAAGCCTCGTTACAATTAATCACACCGACATCAATAAATTGCTACAGATATTATCGGATGAATGTAATTTTCCTCATCGAGATGTCAGATCTTTACTTCAAACACCAAAAAACACTGAACAACGTTGGATTCGAAACATAGACAAAGGTCAATATCTTCACTTCGCACTTAAGGATTCGTTGATTGCATACATACAAGCCAATGCGCAATCAACCTCAAAATATAACATCATTAATTTTGAACTATCATTCAACATTGATGGAACGCCTTCTTCAAAAAGTGGTGGACATATTTTTTGGATAATCGCAGGATGTATTAATAATTTAGATAACTTTGTTTTTCCAATAGGAATATTTAAGTCTTCTGGTAAACCTGATAGCTTCAATGTCGTTATGCAGCAATTCGTGGATGATGTGTTGCAACTTGTTAGTGTAGGTCTTGAATTTCAATCAAAATTCTACGAAGTTAAGATACATTCATTTATATGTGATGCTCCAGCTATGGCCTCTATAAAGCAAGTAAAAACACACGGTGGTTACTATTGCTGTCAAAAGTGTTTCACGAAAGGTCAACGATTCATAACAGTTAGAGGAGCAAGTAAAATAGTATATCCAGAGGTAACTGCGCCTTTGAGAGACGATGAAAGTTTCAGAAGAAGGTCAACTTGCGAAGGTAATCCCGATGTAAATCATCATAAGGATTCTCGCTCTATTTTAGAAACACTACCAATTGATATGATCAAGCAATTTTCAATTGACAAAATGCATTTAGTGGATGAGGGTGTATCTAAAAAAATTGTTTCTATACTACTACGAAAGCCACACAAGCAAAAATTAGCAAGTTATCAAATTCATCAAGTCAATAAGCAGTTGGAAGTATTCAAAAAGTATTCTTGTTCAGAGTTTCAACGGAAAATAAGAACCTTAAAATACGCACCTCATTTCAAAGCATCTGAATTTAGAATATTCTTATTATATTCAGGACCTATAGCTTTGAGAGGCATCGTAAACTCTGATACTTACAAGCATTTCTTATGTCTTAGCCTCGCGATTCGAATTTTATCATCTAAAATTTATTATTATGAATTCAATGACTTTGCTAATGATTTACTTTTATATTTCGTACGCCACTTTTCAAAAGTATATGGGTTGGAACATATTACGTACAACGTTCACAATTTGGTTCATATAGCACAGGACGCATACAATCTGGGTCCTTTAGATGAAAATTCTTGTTATAAGTTTGAAGCATTCATTAAAGTTGTCAAAAGACACGTTCATTCACAAAACAGGCCACTAGAGCAAATAATGAATAGAATTGTTGAAGCACGAAATAACAATCATCGGCTTAGTGGCAATAATATCCTACTCTCCCATAAGCCAATTTTTTCGGGAAAGTTTGATCTCAGCAAGTACAAAATTTGCAAATTGAGACATTTCATTGTAAGAGCAGAAACATTAAACGATAACTGCATAATGCTGAAGCACAATCAACAAATATTAAGAGTAAAATGGTTTGAAAATCATAATAACATAAGGATTTATGGTCAGAAGTTTTTTAATATGAGACCGTTGAATGATAGCCCTTCCGAGTTAGCTGAATTCGCAATGCTTATAGGAGAGTTTGAATTAGACATTTCAATTTTCGATATAGGAACTAGCAAAGAAATTTTATGCAAAATGTGTTGTTTTCCTTACAAAAAAAAAACTTTATTTTCTCTCTCCATTAATTCATACTATTCATGAAAGATTTGTTTACAGAAAAATAAATCAGTAAAATAACATGTAAAACAATTTTTGTACTTTTATGTAAAAAATATAGTAAAGATAAATAATAAACTAGTGAGTTGATGATGTTGTCCTCAGTTCATTTCAGTTGATACATTGGTTTGACACTTTTGTGCACCGCGAACTCTGTCGCAAGTTTGCTGGAAATATCTTTGAATGTTTAGAATTACGTTCCTGTCCGTTTCATTGAAGACTCTTCCCAAGATTTCTATTCATAATTAATCTTTCTTTTAGTTGAATTGATTTTAATGTAAACTTTATTTAGCGATAACTGCTTTCATATGCAGTAAGTTTTTCAATGGAAACTTCTTGGCTTCACGACCGGTGAAAGAAACGCATTTTTGGAGGTCCAACTCATAAACTCTGCTGAAAACTTTTAGATTTTCCTTCACATTTCGTCCGCCAAACTGTTTTACATAAGATTTCTAAAAACAAACAGATGCATTGTTGAATAATCTTTTAAAAACTACTTACGAACTGTTCTTGTAGTTTCAAGTCTGAGGCATATCTTTTGTCAAACGCTCGAAGGTCTTCCAAATTTGTCAGTGGAAAATTATTCAGCCTCTCGAATGAAATGCTATTCACTCTAGAGCCCACGCATTTATCAGCCACGTCTGCCAAAACTTCTTGGATCATGCTTCTCATTTCGTCTTTGAAGGAAGCAAGCTCTTCTCTTACAATATCTCGTATCATGCTACTATCGATTGTAGAAATTGTTATGGCTGAATAGCTGTCGTCGTTTTGGTTGACTGTATTTGTATCAACATCAATAGCCTCGTCTGTTATTATTTTTTCAGGCATATGGTCTAATTAAAATAAAAAACGAAGAGAAATATTGTGAAAAATATAAAAAATGTCGTAGTATTGTGTGTGAATACCTGATGGTAGAAATGAGATTGACGGGATCGTTACTTCAGCTTCAGGAACAGATAAATCGAACGTAAAATTTGATGAGCATTCTGAGAACATCTTTTCAGACGCTTTTGCTTGACGTATAAACCGTGACTTCACGGGAATAGCCGGTAACGTATCATCACAAGAATCAGTTGATATATCCTCCATGACTTTCAATTCTTTTCTACTGTTTACCTTCTTTTTGTGTTGGATAGTTTTTAATAAATGGTTGGCAACGTCTGAACTGTTGACGTCACTCACGTCCAGAAGCAACTCTTCCGCTATCATTGCCTGCTCATAAGTATCTTTGAAAATTTACCAGTTTAATGACGGCGTTTTGTATGTTTCAATGTTACTACCATATTTCCTGTGGCCAATAGATGACACTTTGTAGGATGTCCAACTTCCTGGTGGCATTTTATTTGCCATTATATAACTCTTCATTAATATTGGGTGAAACCTAACCTGCAATGTCAAATTTATATTGTCACAGCAATCGTTTTATGTATGTAATTTCTGCAATTTACCTGTCCACTTACAACCCATGATATAGGTAATGCAAGTATACTGTTGTCGTATTCAAACTGATACACTTGAAACATTTTGATAGGGCTCACAGGCTTAATTTGAACGTAAAACTGAACAGCATCGACACCGTTTGGTTGAAGTTACGTCTCGAGATTGACTTAAATTTCTAGTATCGCTTCAGTTCCGATTGAGTAACTTATTTTAGTATTGCAGCAATTTATATTTCAGTACCGCTTGAATTCCGATTGGGTGACGAATTTCAGTATTACTTTCCGTACCGTTTTCAGTACAGCTTAGATTTTAGTTTAGTAAGAAATTTCAGTATTGTATTTAGTTGCTGAACGAGAATCTGTAATGAACTAGCAGTTCATAGTAAATTCCGATTTCCAGTACTGAGCCTACAGTACTCAAAAATGCTATGCGGGTTGTTAACACTTTCATCTAGAAGAAAGATGATTTTGGCTAGCTTCACATTCGACGTCATTAGAGGCGTCATCAAAGTTGAATTCCTGAATAGAAAAATGGTGTTGAATAGCCCTGTAAGAAACACCAGGTCCTCTCGTTTACTTAAGGAATATCCACATTCCACTACCTACGCGGCTAATGAGCCTATAAATAGATGCTGCAGGATATTCAATATCATAAGTAATCTGTATTCTCTAACAGTCTCAAAATTATCCTTCAAGTCCTCCCTTTTCCAAGCCATCCGCAACCCTCTATCCTAAGCTATATGTCAATGTTTTATTTATTTGTTATTTATTATATTATTATTTATTTATTTTGTTATTTTATTTAATTTTTCGTTTTATTTTCATGTACTCATTGTAATTTCCAATTTAGGTTATTTTTTACTGTTTATGTAACTTGTACCTTGCTTAGTTATAAATAAATAAATTATAAATTAAAATAAATAAAATTGAAATCTTCATATTTCCGTGTTACACAATAACGGCAACCCATCATCAAATAACCTCCATTTTGAGCACTCGAAACTTCTGTTCACGAGAATTCATGATCGGAAAACCAGATCAATATGAAAATCACAGAATGTATTGTCCTTAAACAGGACCAGGTCTAATAGAAATGATTTAGAAATGTGGGCAACCCAGTGGCAGTGGTGTCGTCTTGAAAAATATCTTATGCCTGTTAATTTCGTTTCAGTCTCCACGAATGAATTTCACAGAGTAACTGGACCTCACTTCAAATCAAGCTTGATACAAGTTTGGCTGAAAAATTAGGATATGGTAATTTTTGTCTTGATACCTATTTTTGCGTTTAGATCTCCAAGGATGATTTTTAGTGCACGCTTTGAGGAGGCATATAAGTCCTCCAGAGGTCAATTAACATTGACGTACAACATTAACATTTACTCGCCCGCGATCGCTGTTTTGCCTTTCATTGACATTGTTTAAGTCGATGATGGTAAACATTATTTTTTTTGACAGCTCATAGCTCATATTCTTTCTTTAAAATCATATTCTTTTTTCCTCGAAAACAACATTCTTTGTCCATGTAATATCTTGTATTCAAGGCACCGAGAGCTGTAGAGACATCTTACCTTACATTGCATCGTTGTGTTATCAATCCAGTTCTACCGCTTCTTGTGTTTTTTTTTGCGATATGTGCTTCGGCAAGTTTTTACAAGAGAGTCTTTATTATACAACCTTTCTTTTATTCAAGATAGTACCTGGCGCCCACCAGAAAGAGGTCATGATTACACTTCCACCAGTTAGCGTACCATATCTATTCATATGATGGTACGTGCAGATTTTTCTGTACTTCATGTTAGTTAAATGATGTCTGACCGCCAATACTTTAAGAACTAAGAAAATATCATTTCTATTTGAAGGCGAAGTTTAAAGTCATATTTTACAGTCCAATATACTCGATATCCATCAAGGTCGTTTAAATTACAAGCGATCGTGTCGCCCGTTCGAAACACGCGAAGTCATCAAAGAATCTTCACTTTCTTCTCCAGCATTCATCACTGCATTCTCAATGCACTCATGAAAAATTAATAAATCAATTCATTTCAATTTAAATTTTACGCTTAAAGAACTAAACTGTCCACATTATCTCTTCAACACGTTCGGTCTTGGTTGACGTGATATTAGCTTGACATCTCTTTTTCGTTATGGATGTGTGAACAAGCACTTACTACTCGCCAACGGCTATACAACACATTATTAAGTGTTCTATGCGTTGCATTAAAGCTGGTTTCCCGATACCCGATTCTCGCCTGGTTGTTGTATGCCTTTGGCAAATTGATGAATATTCAACAATTTCCATATGTGATCGGACAACAGCGTAAGAATCTAAGTAAATGTTTACCTGTGCAAGCAGATGACATCCGATGGCTGCGTTTGTCCCACGATATTGTCGTTTGCGTGAGATGTCAGGTGTAAGAGGTGAACTTAAGTAAAATGAGATACCTATGGATTGAATTCAAATCTTATGTCGGAGTGATTCATTTGTTATTGATAGGAGAATCGACGACAGTGCGGATGATGGGCAGTCTTGTTGCCATATTGAGTTTTTCTTGTATCGTATATGAAACCCAGACACATATTAGAGTTTTGTCCTACTAAGCATAAACGTTCTATCTACATTTTTACTAATGTTCGAAGAACATTAGTATTAAATTAAATCGATTTGGCCAAAAATGCATATTTCCATACATACGGGCCATCCGATTGAACTGAAACTTTCAGGATGCATTGGTGTATGTGCAGAATAGGTACAGGTCTCACTAAATGTCAATTATCTTTAACCCTTTGGCGCCGGCGGCCATTTTAGTGATATTTTTAATATATCATTCCGTCCACAAATAATTTCTGCAAAAATTTAACTAGCAAAATAAATTTTGAGCCTGTTTTAAATGTGAATCGGATAATGCTTTGGGATTTGTTAACCCAATGTGTGCGCTAGATGCCTAAAAAGCAATCGGGAAAATTTGAAAATTTTTAAATTTCGATAACTTTTGACAATATGAAACTTTCAGAATATATTGGTATTATCAAATTGTAAATTTGTGTTGCTTTTAATAAGCATGTTGGCAACCGTGTAGCTAGGGCAAGCGCTAGAAGTGAAAACCTTCAAATCATCGACTCTCCTGAAAAACTGTCGCTTTTTGGAAAAAAAGCCACCCACATATAAACCTTATGCTTTGTCTACATAACCAAAGTATAATATTTAAAATTTTACAACGGACAAGAACGGTAACCCTTCCCCAATTTACATATATTTTTAGCATCAAAAACTCACGATTTGATAATAAGATTCAGTTAAAATTTACAGAATGTGCTGGTCTTAGGTAGGACCTGGTCTGATAGAAGTGATTTCAAAATGCAGGCAATTCTGTGCCAGTGGTGCCATCATGCAAAATCACTTCGAAAAATAACTACTATTAGCCCTATAAATTCTGATCCACTCATAAGCTTTTGACAAAATTCAAAATTGAACCCTACTCTAAGCTATGGTAATTTTGGTGTCCAGCTATGGTAATTTTGGTGTCTTAAATTTTGAAAATTCGCTCAAGAAAATAAAGCTCTTTGCTCTATAGCTTGCAGTACAGTCATGGAATCATAACGAAATTCAAATGGCAAATTAAACTTACTGTAGGCAATATTCAGTAGATATCTAGTTGGAAAAACAATGATAGAGTTGCCAGCTATGGTTGTTTTTATATATTTTTGGCATATCTTTTGTAAGCGATGTTATCATAGAATTTTCAAATCGTAGTGATCTTGAAGTCAAAATAGACACCAGATATTTAAATCTAGAAAATTTGAAAGCTTTTGCGAATGATAACTCTATTTTTTTTTTTAATCTTTATAACTGCCAATGCAGTGATCGAATCAATACGAAATTTGCAGAGCAGGTTGACTTCAACGTGAGGTAGATATTACAAATTTTTGGCTTTGGTGCTAGCAAAAAGCTGCCAGCACGATGCGTTTTTGTTATTTTCGTACGAATAAATGCTTGCATAAAGTATTTGATCGCGAACATAAGCAATAAAAATAAGTAAACAAAGTCAACATTTTCTGAGGTGTGGACATTTTTCGGATGGCAACTCCAAACACCTTTCTATCGCTGTAACTTTCCATGAAGTCATCGAAATTAAAATAAGCTTAGGGTCTCTTATTACTTAGGGTGTATAAGTATTAAGTAGGAACAGCAGCTAGTGGTAGAATACACACTCAAAATCTGCACAAATCCTCTACTGTTCTTCGAACATTAGTGTTACTAGCGGTTCTGATGCGCTAGGGGTTTTCGACTTTCGAGATATTCAATTATTTGTGTTTTGATTTGTACTGGAGAAATATTGAGAGTGCTTTTTTCAACATTGATTTCAACATACTTCCACAAAAAATAGGTTGTTCAATTTTTGTAGAATGATGTCAATCAAAAATGAGAAAAACGCAGATAGAACTCTTTCGTTATATTTTATTTTTTAAATCGCTATCTAATTTCATTATATATCTTAAATTGGCATCCCATTTCTCTAGATATTAGCTCCAAATATTTCAATATTTTTTTGTAAAGTGAATTCACTTGAGTTGAAAAATATTTTTATTATGAATTATTTGTACAATCTTAGCCTAACTTACAGTTAAATTAACAAGAAAAAAACTTAAAATCTAGTGGCTATACTATTTTGGCCTGCTGGCTCTTATCGTTTTTTTTTGCTTATTTTTTTTGGCATAAATTGTGTTTCTTACACACTAATGATATTACCCAGCCTGTACAACAGCTGGAATTACACTGATTATAGTTTCCTTAAACATTACCTTACAGTTAAATTACGATCCAACCTATGTCTAATTATAGTTACTTAGCCTGATTACATCTAATCTTAACCTAGGTCTTAAATCTAACCCCTTCTGTTTGACGGGTGGCCTGTGTAGTCGAAAAGCACATCCATAAGCTGCCGTTGCAATGCTATCATCGCGGGGCGCATAAATGGCTCATTGGAGCTACCTGTACGCCCTAGTGTCCGAATCAGTCCATTCTCATATCCGTCTGTCTGTCCGTAAAATCTTGTCGTTAATTCCACAACTCGGTCCCTAAGTGGCTTCAGTCCCGACTCCTCTTGATACAGGAGAAGGTTCTTCGGCCACTTTTTAGTTATCGGGTTGTAAAACCTGCCAGTGCAGAAGCGCAGGATTCTTCTTTCGAATACCTCCGCTTCTGCCATGACAGTTTTTGAGCAGGTAATCCAGGATGGAGATGCATTAGTCAGGATTGACCGGATCAGGGTCTGATAGCAGATGGATTTAGCTTTGGTGGTCATGCCCATCTTTTTGGCAATAAGAGGTCGGATGCGTTGAAATGCAGATTTGGCAGCTTTGATTTTCCACCGCACAAAGGGATTAAATTTTAAAAATTCCTGGAAATCGATTCCGAGGTACTTTAGAGATGGGCCAGGAGTAATCTTAGATGTTCCGAACGAGACAGCGAGTTTCTTGGTCTTGTTGCGAATAGTTTGAGATCCCCGATACTTGGAGGGATTGCGAAATACGCAAAGCTAAGTCTTACTGCTGTTTGGTTTGATGCCTCATTCGTCAGAGTAAAGATTTAGTTCTACCAAGTAGTATTACAGGCTCTTCGCTGCTTTGAGCGGGTCTTAGCTCGACGCAAATAAGAGCGTGTCATCGGCGTATTGGAGGATTTGGACTTGGGGTTGGCCCACTAGAATTGGAAGGTCAGTGATGAATATGGTATAAAGAATTGGTCCAGTGACAGAACCTTGTGGCGCTCCTGATGTCACAGGTTTAATTATAGAATCTGCTCCATTAATGCTGACATAATAAGGTCTGCTGGTAAGAAATCTTGCGGCGAGTCTTATTACTTTTTCCGGGAACCCAAATTTGATCAACTTAAATAGAAGGCCTTGGTGCCAGACGGAATCAAATGCCTTCTCGATATCTAAAGCACACACAACAGTCGAAATTTTTCGCTCATTCAAGTGAGACTCAATTTGATCATGCAAGTATAAGATGGCGTGCTAAGTGCCGTGCTTGCGCCTAAAGCCAAACTGGTGCTCGGGAATTATATGTGTGAGCTTACAGTAGTTTTTTTTTTATCATTTTCATCCAAATTCTCTCAAAAATCTTCCCCAAGTTAGGAAGCAAAGAGATTGGACGGAAATTGCTAGCATCTTTATTTTTGCCCTTCTTATGGATGGGAACAATCTTTGCTACTTTCCATGTGCTCGGAAAGTAGCCATTGTTCAGGGCGTTGTTGAAAACAATAAAAAGAATTCTGAGCATAGAGATTGGTAGATGTTTAATTATGATTGGTAGATGTTTAATTGGTAGATATTCCATCATGCCCTGAAGACTTCTTACTTTTTATACCGCGCAGCAGTTGCACCAAGTATTCACTATTGACAAAGTGCATTTTGTGGATCATCCGAAGGGTTCTCGGATGAAAATGTGGCCAAAGGCTCATAAAGTGATTTCAATCGAAATGCAGTTTACAAAACTTAACAGAAATATTTCCTAGATAAATTTCTTATCTGCAGTAGATGCCGCCTGAAGTATTTTACGATTGGAAGTTAGCTTGCTAGCTAAGAACACCTACAGTACTATGGTTTAAGCCTAATAGCTGCCTAGTGCAATGCGCGTTTCAGAACAGCCTTATTATCACACAGGATGATTCATCGGCCCAGGAAAACCTATCGTTCTCGATGTATTTTCATCTGATGGCTGCTTTGACCGATGCCATCGGTATAACTTTACAGCGTATTAAGTTCATTCATTAGCAAAGATTTTCGGGTCGCACAACGGGTGGATCGGGCAAGGATTTTTTGAATTTCTCTATCCACCAAGACGCTGCAAACTGAGCCAGCGTCCGCAATGCTGTGAAAACCACGAGTTTGAGCATTGAAACAAGATCACTTCAGTGTTCTGTGTAGTATATCTCAATGAACGGTATGTTTTGAATTGAATGGTATGCAGTGCCTGTAGTTTGTAGTAAAACGTTTGAGTTTTCGTTGCGTCGCTGTAAATTTAACGTGGAAGCTCTGTAGTTGGACTGTTATAAAATAAAACTATTTGATTCATAGTAGTGATGGAGTTTTGACTTTTGTAAGAAAATAAATGTTGTTACTTTGATTGTTAAATATTAATTGTAAATCTTATGATTGTTACATATTGATTATTTAATCAATTTTGTGGTTTAGTAAGGGAAGCACTGCTTCCTTTGCGTACATCGACGAGCCGCCGCTGCAACAATCATTTCTGCGTTTGAACCAATTGCGAAACTAGTAATTCCCAGAATCCTCAGAAAAAATCTTCAGGAGATTATTATAAATAAATAAATAAATAATGTGGCTTTAATCCATCGTGTAATTTTTCGCCATTTTTGCTTTTCTTTTATTCTACTCGATTTTTCGCAAGTCTACAATTATGTCTATGGTTTATAAGCAATATGTAAGTCTTAGATTCAATTTTATTTTACTTTCATAGTTTTAATGCAATTGAATGAAAGGTGTATGTAATTATATACGTCGTATGTGTCTAATAAAAAATAAAATAACCGAACAATAACGCTGATGATGAGCTAATAGAACTTGATGGAATAAAATAATTTTTTTTAGCGGAAATTAAAATATTCGCTGAGACACGTTGTGATGCTATGGTTCCGCATTAGAAACGGGCGTGGGAGTAAAATATTCAAATGTCATCTTCATGCATTTCTAATTACGTCACGTATATTTATATCCTTCGACTTATTTTCTGAACTCTTCACATACTTAGCTCGTGCAAAATAAATTTCAATAGATTTCATAGAGAATGTATAATGGATATAAAATCTTCGTGGCTTTATTAGCATATTTACTGACAATATGTCCCGCAACCAGTTCTCTTTAACGAATAGCATTGCATTAGTAGAACAATCATTCTTAATTAATATTACTATTAAATTTCCATTTGATTAGATTATACAGAATTCGTTGTTCAATAGGCAAGATATCCGCTAATCATTTCATCAGTTCTCAATTATATTACACTATCTGTTGAAAGGATTTGAAATTTATTTGTCTAGACAAATGGATCGCAGCAGTGATTCGTTTAAGATTCACCTTGAAATGGAGCCAATGTGAAAAATGAAGACATGTTGCCCTGATAAGAATCTCGATGTAACAATAAAAGATACATCGTTCGAATGCGAGTAGACTGCTGGATTTATACAAATCCTTGAAACCTAATCGATTCTGGATGAAAAGAACCAATCAGATAACGAAAAGTAACACAACGTTAGAAACATGTCGTTTACTATGATGACAAAAGTGAGTTCGGAATTTCAAATAGAAGGATATTGCTTGCAGAAATTCAGATGCAGCCTTTTGATTCAGTCTTAATTCGACTAACTCGTTTGTTGTTGACGTAAATTATAGTAATTTTTTGGAGATAAACTCACCTGATTACCACCACCAGCTACTGTAAAAGTGATTTATGTTGGATACCAATCACATTTCTTTAGATACGAATCTTTTAGGCACCGTATTAAAAGTATAAGCTAATTTGTATGCATTGGAAGCTACACAAAAACTATTGAATTAATCAATTGCTTACGCGAATAAATGATCAGATCAGATAAGTGATTTGGCATTTGAATTAATAGTCCGAATCGTTTCAAAAAAAGTTTTCACTTCGACCACCAATTAACATACCTACGTATGAACATCATCAAATGAAGAGACGATGACGATAGACTCAATCAGTAAGTGAATCTGTATTTATAAAATTTCTCTCGATGTTCGAATTTCCATTAAATTTCATTTTTTGTCGATCAATATTCGGCCGAGAGCAGCATGCTTTTCAGATCAGGCGATATTCAAAGATCAGGTTAGACACACCAAAACTCCCGTTTTTCCGCCAGATGTAACTAAGCATGGACTAAAATCTGTAAAAGTAAGCAAGTAGAACGCAAGATGCTTGTTTGTGTGCCAATTATGAGCTGACACAGGGCTTTAAGGGGGTAGTACCGGTTAGAATTCTAAAAAACAGCCTAAAATTCAATATTTTTTTTTCACTTCCTTTATTTTGTATAAATTTTAAAATTTGCATGGGTAAAACACACGTTTTGAAGATTACAAAAATAAGTATTTTTTTATTTTTTCATTTTTCTACTTATTTATAGAAGGCGCCAAAGTTGACGTCTCGAAAAATGCCTCGTTATACTGCGGACAGATAATCTCAGGAATGAAGAATCTGAAACAAAAAAAAACCAAACCGCATTTTAAAGAGTAATGTTTCTTACGTGGTAATCTACCACAATATTTTTAAAAAAATGATCGAAAAAAATTGCGGTTGTTTGAAAGTATTTTTCGAAAAATCGTAGTGTTTTTCACTTTGTTTCCCTTGCCAAGTTTTTTTGGGTTAACTTTTGGCCTATATTGTGGTAGATTACCATACAAGATAATTAAATAAAGTAGCGCACCAAATTTGACTTAAATCGGTTCGGCCAATCCGGAGAATAAGTGTCCGCAGTTTGAAAAAATGTAATATCGAGAAAAACGCGTCTAAAGTTTTTTTTCCATTTATTTATTGAATATTATTTAAAAAATATGTTTTTATCACCTACAATTGCTCAGTCTGCAATCCCTGGACCATACATAAGTATTCTTGAGTCCACATAAGCCAGTTGCTCTTCCATTTGGGCAGTTTGTTTTTTTGGCCAAACGCGCTTCCTTGGCCGCTTTTTCTGCCTGATTTATGCGTTTTCCATCTTTTTTTCGCAGTAATTAAAAGCAGTGGTCTGCCGTAAACTGCCGTAACTTCTTTATTTTTGGGAATATCTTAATAAAATTTTGAGACGTATTTTCTGAAGGTATAATAAATTGAAAAATGCGAAAAACAAAAACTGATTTTTTTCAAAATTATAACCGGTACTACCCCATTAAGTTGACCCAGTTACTCGCTCATTAGCTCGGATGCTGCTCATCATTTTTGAGATTTGACCTGAGAACCTTAGTGTTTATTGGTTGCTTGACAAGTCTCTTCTGGCATTTCTGGTGTTAGTTTGATCGGCTTGTGTTTCCTTGAATCTGATTGTTATTTCTCCCTAATTTCATATGAAAACTACCTTAACTATTCGCCAACGTGATGGAAGGTTCCTCAAGGTTAGGCATGTCCATAAAGTTTCTCCTACGCCTGCCCCGAGCTGCCAAATCCAAATAGATACCATCCAAGTCAGGCTATTTGAAACTATCAACAGACATGCATACGTCCTAGACCTTTTTGCTAATTACCACAGATCTAGCTGTGTCTAAAATTGCTGGAAATCACCATCTGTACGCTGTATAGAATCTAGTTTAGCTGATTGGTCCTTTTTCGGGACCTTGTACTGCCTGTATATCCCAGCGCCTCACAGAATGTTAGCATCGCTACCTACCAGATCAGCTCATGTGCTTGCATCGACAGCAAGGAATCAAAAAGTCTTCACGCAG
Organism: Nemotelus nigrinus; assembly: GCA_947369275.1. Lineage (NCBI taxonomy): Eukaryota > Metazoa > Arthropoda > Insecta > Diptera > Stratiomyidae > Nemotelus > Nemotelus nigrinus. The sequence goes on from OX376372.1 coordinate 169,923,771, forward strand.
AGAACGTTTTGAAGAGTTTTACTTCTGAGGACGATGTGAAATGTTTTGGCAGCTAAGAGAATCGCTGGCGCAAGTGGTTTGATGGAGGTTACTGTGAAGAGGTGTAAAGCAGTTTTGATGGTTTTTGAATAAATATACTTTTTAATGAGAAATTCTGGTTATTTCTTTGCCACACCTCGTATGATGTGTACTGCTGTCTCGGTTGCTTTCCAACCGGCATGGTCTTTTCTGATATTCTGATTGTGTTCACTCTATTTTTATATCCTCAAATGATAATACTGAATGTAGTCTTTACCATGGATCGTAGAACCCAGAATATTGACCCAATTCGAGGAGAGGCTGCCCCTGGTGTGGGACAAGTCTTTGTTGTGGGACGTAGAACCTAACTGAGTGATCGGTGATGCACCATTGATATAGAAATGTCCGTTCTTAAGTATCTAGTACTTCTTGATGAATTGATTGGTAGACTCAGCATCACAGTTTCTTCTTCGGTGGTTTTAAGAATTGACTTTGACAGCAAAAATTTTGTCATTTTCACAGAAGTATTCACAACCCGTCACAACGCAGTGCGCAAACCCCTCTTTCCAAGAATAGATGCGATACTCTCGTGACCGATACTGTCAAATACTTTCGCAAAGTCCCATTTGCAAAGTCCCCTATCAAAGATTTTGTTCAAGCATCCTCCAGTATTGAAGCAAGTAAATCAACTATGTTTGCTTCTTGTAGACGCGTTGTTAGGATTTTATAGAAGTGCCAGACCACAATAGATGCGATTATTCTTCTTGGGAAGTATCCTTATACTTTGCAACAATAGCTCTGGGAATATACCCATGCCATTATCGAGTTGAAGGCTTTTGTTAAGGTAGATACAGCTTTCCATTGTCTTGCAGAGGTTCCGAAGTGGGAAAAAGAGGCATATTCACGAGGGAGGAACTTTTTCTTCGCATGTAACAGGCAGCCAAATATGCCGCAGCAATTGATTAACACTAATATGTGGGTTCGCAACATATAGTTTAGATGGAGCTGTTTTGATACTTCGTCAGACATAGAGGAAGGTACTGATACATTTAGTTTAACCAGAACCCTTTGGCTGCTACTCTGGACATATTTTCCTCAAACAGATCCTGCATGTACAGGAATTATTTACAACGAAAAAATGGTTTCTTATGCCATGGGGGCTCGACAACGGTCTTATTAGAAAACGAGGCACGATGAGCCGAAAATACCAACCAGAACATACATAAAGTTGCTCATACGCTTCTTGTTCCCAAAAAAGGAATTTTACAGCTTCGGTTAATTAGAGACAATAAAGCCAGGGGAGCCATTTTCACCATACATAACACTTCAACAGTACGAGGACTTAAGGTTGTGGCTGCAAGGCGCAACCAATGTATCCATAGACTGGTTGGTAGAGACGAAAGATGATAACAAGGATGGCTAAGAACCAGTTCGACGCCTCTGTCGATTGGTTTCGGATGTAGAGGGTACGCTACATCCAGGCGGAGAAGAAAGGATGAGAGGTTACAGCAATCCTCCGAAAAAGACGTAAATATTCCAACTTCTTCGCGAATACTAGATTTAAGCGGTAGTTGTGTGATCAAAAGTGATAGGAAAAAAGAGATAAAATCACAGTATTGGAGGATTTATGTCCTGATGTTAAGGGCACTACGCACATCATAAAATGGACAACAAAATCTGACTACCAAATAATAAATAGGAGAGCAGAAACAAATATCAACCATCCACGAGACGGAGGTAGTAGTGAAACTCTGGAACGTGACGAATTTCACATGAGCCTATGAGCCTAAAAAAAGCGCCGCTTATCAAATGTAGTTTGGACACATTTGCGATTAGTAGAATGGAGAAGCAGTAGGAAACCTAATTTTTTTTCCTGGTGCTATTGGGGTTCACAAATTTCACTTGTATAGAACTGATCCTCGGGTGCAAAGCGTGGTTAAACACAGCTTTCGCTGATCACGTACAAAACTCAGTTGATAATGTGGGTTGGGTCCAGTTTTAGGAGGGAGTAATAACGGTGATACACGTTAGTTCCCTACCTGGATGATGTAAAAGAAGAGACACAGCCTAAAAACCATTTAAGTTGAGTATTTGCACATCCATGAGCGCTGAGGATCACTCACTGGAGTCACATCAACCATTAGAGAAAGGAGAGCAGGCGGAAGACATTGTAATCTCATTGCGACCTATACCGGGTATGTAAGAGGGTTACTCTCAAAAGATTCGCCAGCCAGCATGATGAAGAGAGCATAGACGTAATCATATCTAACCCACTAATTTCTTAGTTCTACTCCCTGCGTTGCCTATGCCCGTAAGAGAGGTGTGCCCCAAAATTTTGTTGCGAACAACTCTATCACGCACAGTCCTCGTGTACGTGGGGACGGCATTCCTCAAAAATCAACCTATAAATAGACCTACTCGCGAAAAGGATGGACCTGAATATACCAAAAATTGGCACTCTTTTCTATCTGCTAAGCCAGTCAACATAACCTCCTTTGTATACAGTTCGTACTGCGAACACAAAAAGTTTGATCGAAGGCTCGGTTCATGGTTGTGAATTTTGTAAAGTTGCTTTCGGACGATTTATCGTGCTTATGTGACTTTTTTGATACTTTTGAACTAAAAAGTAGCAATAATATTGATGAACCCTTTTGTAATTACCAAAGGAAACAAACCGCGAGTCTGTATTACGGTGTCATATAATCAACCAACTGCAGATTTGTTTCTTAACACTACCTTTGATATCTGCTTTTGAACTAGCTTATGATTTTGAGTTTAAATTCGTTAAAGCCACGTAATTGATAAATTAGTAGAACAAGCACTAAAGGGAGCTTGTGGAAAGTTCTGCTTTATACAGTTGGAAACACGTCTGATTTCATATAGCTCACAACAAGAAGTGGGAGTTTTATTTAGGCATATAGTATTTGCATTTAAAAGCAAAAATCGCTTATTAACTCTTGAACTATGATTTTTCACCAAAAGATAACATTTCGAAATTACAAATATTTAAAATTGTCCAGGCTACCGAAAGTAAATTCCGAATAATGCTTATTTCAATGTGATCTGAATCCAGGCAGATACATAGCACGTGTTTTTGAATTGAATCAGACAAATCGTTGCTAACTTACAGTGTCCCAATAATGTCTTCGTACAGCAGCTATTTGAAACTCAAGTGATAAAAAACAATAAATTGTTGCAGGAAATTTGAAAAGTTTTGATGCAGATTTATTCATTAAACATTTTTATTTAATTTGAAAACAAAAACTAATCCGTTTGAATTATTCGTTACAAAGTTATTAGCTAAAAATAAAACAAAGTGGACAATTTGCCTCCAATAAAGTCTTCGTACACTTATGAAACAGTTTATGAAAAATCTTAAAATCTATCGATAAATTTTTTGTAAATATTTAGTTGGGTAGCCTTTGTTTTTAATCACGGCTTTAAGGTAGTGTGGCATTGATTCTACAAGTTTTTTGCATAGCGTGGCTCTATTTTTGCCCATCCCTGCTGAAGAGCCTGTTTCAACTTAGGTTTCAAGCTAATATGATGAGTCCTGATCGTTTTTTCCAGCATGTTCCACATGTGCTCAATGGGATTGAGGTAAGGACTTTGCGGTGGTGTTTTAAGCAAATGTGTAGTTTTGTACGCCAAGAACATCCTAGTATTATGAGCCATGTGGTTAGGATCATTATCTTGTTTAATTATCTTAATTCTAAAACTCAAGAAATTTGGATTTGCCGGATCTTTGCTTAGCTGGCTGACTTCCTACCTTCGAAATCGAACACAATTGGTAAAATTCCAAAGACTTTTATCGAAAAGTATTTCTGCTACCTCTGGTGTGCCACAAGGTAGCCATCTTAGCCCACTTCTTTTTAATATATTCATTTCTGACCTATCTGACGTCCTAGCAAATATACCTCATTTACTTTATGCCGACGATCTCAAAGTCTATCACATCATTAAATATAAATTCGATGCACTCTTTCTCCAATCGAAACTTGATTCACTTGATCATTGGTGCAATGAAAACAAGCTCTCTCTCAACATTGCTAAGTGCCAAGTTATAAGTTTTCCCGAAAATACACCGTCTCACACAATACGTACTTCCTCGGCAATGATTTGTTAGCTCGAGTTGAAAACGTTGTTGACCTTGGTGTTATATTGGATGAGAGACTCTGCTTCACCTTGCATTATGATAAAATGTTTTCCCGTACAAACAAACAGCTAGGCTTCATCAAAAGGCGTGCGAAGGCATTTCGTAACCTGTGAGTCACAAGATCCTTATACATCTCACTTGTACGCCCCATTCTCGAATATGCTTCCATTTGCTGGAATCCGGCTTTTGAAACCCACAGTAACAGACTCGAGTCCATACAAAAGCAATTCTTACTTTTCGCATTGAGAGATCTATACAACCCTTACGATTTTAGCGCTCTTCCTCCTTATGAGTTTCGACTGGGTCACCTAAACTTATTGACACGTGTATCCAGAAGAAAGATGATTTCGGCCTGCTTCACATTTGACGTCATTAGAGGCGTTATCAGAGTTCAGTTCCTCAATAGTAAAATGGTGTCAAATAACCCTGTAAGGAGCACCAGGTCCTCTCGTTTACTTAAGGACTATCTACATTCCACTACTTACGCAGCTACTGAGCCGATAAATAGATGCTGCAAGATATTCAATAGCATAAGTAATCTGTATTTTCCAACGGTCTCAAAATTATCCTTCAAATCTTCCCTTTTCCAAGCCATTCGCAACCCCTTATGTTAAGCTATTTGTCAATGTTTTGTATATTCGTTATTTATTTATAATTATTAATTTATTTACTAATTATTTGATTTATTTAATTTTATTGTTCGTATTACTTTTATGTACTCATATTAAGTTTTCGATTTGCTATTTTGCTTTGTATTGTTTATGTAACTTGTGCCTTGCTTTATTAATGAATAAAATAATAAAATGAAACTAAAAATCCTTTGATACACCCAATTTTTGAGGACTTGGCTCCAAATTTCTCTTGAAAATTTCAATATATGCCCGATGCTCCATGATTCCTTCAATTATTTCTAAGTTTCCAACGCCGCTGGCAGCCATACAGCACCATACCATTACGCCGCCGCCATCTTGTTACATATATATATATATATATATATATATATATATATATATATATATATATATATATATATATATATATATATATATATATATATATATATATATATATATATATATATATATATAGATATATATATATATATATAGATATATATATATATACATATATATATATATATATATATATATATATAGCTATAAATAGATATATATATATATATATATATATATATATATATATATATATATATATATATATATATATATATATACATATAGCTATAAATAGATATATATATATATATATATAAATAGATATATATATATATATATATATATATATATATATATATATATATATATATAATAGATATATATATATATAAATAGATATATATATGTATATATATATATAATATATATATATATATATATATATATATATATATATATATATATATATATATATATATATATATATATATATATATATATATATATATATGTATATATATATAAAATTCAGTGACTAATTCTCGGGAACGCGCCATCCGATTGAGCTGAAACTTTCAGGATACATTGCTGTATATGCAGAATAGTGCCGGGTCTCACTCAATGTCAATTATTTTTAACCCTTTGGCGCCGGCGGCCATTTTAGTGATATTTTTAATATACCTATCATTCCGTACACAAATAATTTTTGCAAAAATAAAGCTGACGAAATAAATTTCGAACGTGTTTTAAATGCGAATCGGATAATGTTTTGGAATTTTTTAACCCTATATGTGCGCTAGGTGCCTAAAAAGAGAACGGAAAAATTTGAAAATTTTTAAAGTGCGATAACTTTTGACGAGCTATTCAATCATTTCGAAATTTACAGGGCATATTGGTATTATTTAGTTGTAAATTTGTGTAGCTTTTAATGAGCGGGTGGGCAACCCTGTAGCTAGGGCAGGCACTGAAAGTAAAAACCTACAAATCATCGTCTCTCTTGAAAAAATGCCGCTTCTTCAAAAAAAAGCCACTCATATGTAAATCTTATGCTTTGTTTATATAGCCAAAGTAAAAAAATTGATATAGTACAACGGGCACGCCAGGTAGCCCTTGCCCAATTTACCTATATTTTTAGCATCAAAAACTTCTGTTCACGGAAACACACGATCCGATAAGCAGAATTAATTGAAATTTACAGAATGTATTGGTCTTAAATAGGACCAGGCTTGATAGAAGTGATTTTGAAATGCAGGCGATTCTGTGCCAGTGGTGCCATCTTGAAAAACCACTAAAAAAGATAACTGCTTTTAGCCCTATAAATTCTTATTCAGTCGTTCGATTTTTACGAAATTCACACAGTAGCTCAACTTTACTTTAAACCACGTTTGGTAGAAATGTGGTCGAAAAATTCGGTTGCAACTGCCAGCTATGATAATTTTTGTGCCTTAAATTTTGAAAATTCGTTAAGGAAAATAATAGTAGGGGAGCCCAAGCGGGGATTTTGAGCGTTACTCGAGCGCGTCAGAAAATCATATGGGGAGAAGCCTTGCATCCTGTAATGTACCCTACCATATATGAGCTCTTAATATAGTGGGGTGCGTTGAGGGCAGCCCGTCAATTTAGTAAAAAAAAAATTGATCCTCAGAAAAACTCGAGCGCGTCAGATTAAGACAAGGTAAGTTAAGTACATCTAGAAAATGATATATTTCAATAATCTGACAATTTGAGTGTGACATAAGGAAATGGGCGAGTCACAAAGTTGTAAAAAAAAAACCTCACCTCGAAGTACTCGAGCGCGATTGATTTTTTTTTTAATTTGAAGGAAATCCGATCAGGATTACGAAAAATATATAATCTGACGGTTTTCATGGGGCGATGTAGCTAAAACCATCAATAAATGATGAAGCGTATAGATGCTGAGAACTGTGTATTCCCCACTCCGCGCCTCTCTTCCTTCTGGCTCTTTCTCTATCATGATAATATCGCAGCTGATCACAATGACTTGTTCGTTTTTGTAGCTGTACGACGCTTTGGTTTGTTTGTTGTGTTTTTAAAACGGGATGTGAATACAACCCAGCTTTTTACAGGCGAGGCAAAAAATGTCTTTACAGATTTTAATGGAATCTGAAACTTTTCAAAAAGCATTTGCAAACTTCGGGTCTGAAGCTTTTGATATTGAAGAATTATCTCTCATCATGGAATCTTTCATCTGCCATTTGTCCGAATTAAAAAATTGCTAATGCCAACAGTGCTAGGATGAAAATATTTAATAAAACATAAAAAGTATTTGATACATCTCAGCCCTTCGCATTAAATGTGCGTAATTAGGACGCTTGTAATTTGCCACCTTGCCGATCAGAGCTACAGCAACATTTATAGCGAACAAAATACATCGCATGCTTGTGGAGAAATGTGCACAAGCGTGTTATATATGTATATATATATATATATATATATATATATATATATATATATATATATATATATATATATATATATATATATATATATATATATATATATATATATATATATATATATATATATATATATATATATATATATATATATACCTACACATATATATATGTACATATGTTTTTATTTCATCCAGCAATAAAAAGAAGAAACGAAATTTTTTTTTGAAATTGTCAGATTAACAATATCCCTCCATATAATTGTCAGATTATCATTAAGGACAACTAACACATCAAGTTGAACCCTCTGTATAAAAATCTGACGCGCTCGAGTATTTCAAGATAACATGTTTTTTTACATTTTCAAAAATCAGTCATGACTTTGGGTCACGTCCAGTCATTTAAATAGGACACTTTTTGGAGTTCACTTAACATTCCCTCTGAATATCTGACACGCTCGAATAACTTTTTTTTGTTTTTGTTTTTTTTACCCCTTTTTACGGCCATCTCCCACTAGCTAATCGTCAGATTGATATCTATCGGTTATCAGAAAGACAAAGCGCGTATACACTATGAATGTCTGACGCGCTCGAGTATTTCCATGTGACTGTTTTTTTTTACGTTTTTGAAAATTTTTACACGCTTTCCCCCTCACTAAAATGGAAAACTTGACATACGCTTTTTTTTCATTTTAGAACCTAATCTTTACAATCCAATAGGTCCCCATGACGCTTTAGTAACTGCAAATTTAGCATCCCGGGCTCCCTTACTATAAAGCTCTTTGCTCTATAGCTTCCAGTACGGTCATGGTATCATAACGAAATTCATATGAAATTCGAAATTCATATCATAACGAAATTCATTAATCTTATTGTAGGCAATATTCAGTAGAAATTTTAGTTCAATACAATGATAGGGTTGCCAGCTATGGTTGTTTGTGTATTTTTTTGGCATACCTCTAGTAAGCGGTATTAGCATAGAATTTTCAAATCGTAGTGATCTTATAGTGAAAATAAACACAAAATATTAAGATCTTGAACATTTGAAAACTTTTGCGAATGGTTACCCTAAATTTCTTTGCATCCCTATAACTTCCAATGCAGTCATCGGATCAATACGAAATTCGCGGAGCAGGTTGACTTCAACGTAAGGCAGATGCGACATATATTTGGCTTCGGTGCTAGTTAAGGGCTGCTAGCACTAGGCCTTTTTGTTATTTTTGTTCCAATAAATGCTTGCATTAAGTATTTTAATCGCAAACATTTGCAATGAAAATAAGTAAACATTGTTTAAATTTTCTAAGCTCTGGACATTTTTCCGATGGCAACCCCAAACACGTTTCTACCGCAGTAACTTTCGATGAAGTCATCGAAATTAAAATTAGCTTAGATTCTATTATTACTTAGGGTGTATTAGTTTTAAGTAGGAAAAGTAAGTAGTGGTAGAATACACAATCAAAATCTGCACAAATCCTCTACTGTTCTTCGAACATTAGTGTTTCTAGCGGTTCTGATGCGCTAGGGTTTTTTATTTTTAGTTAATAACTTTGTAATGAATAATTCAAATGGATTAATTTTTGTTTCTAAATTAAATAAAAATTTACTCATAAAGGTTATTGATTTGTGATCACGGTTCCCTTCTTGTCTATAATCGCATAGACAACGTATATCGTCTCTAAAGCTTATCAAAGCAGAGAATAATTGATAGGGGAAACTCGATCGTTTTGCGGAATAAGCCTCCGAAAGCAGAATCAAATTGGAATTGTTTTTGCGGGATGATTAAAATTGAAAAATTTTATTTATCTTGAAAATTTTTTATTTGACAAAGTGGTTTCGAAAGCATGCACTGATTCTCATCAGACACCAGCACACAGTGCATACTTGACTGGTGTGACCACTTGTAAATTATTTCCATGGATATAAGTCGGAGATGTTAAAATTTGTCACAACCAGCGTAAATAACAATTAATTATTTCCAACTGCAAGTGGTCACACCAGTCAAGTATGCACTGTGTGCTGGTGTCTGATGAGAATCAGTGCATGCTTTCGAAACCACTTTGTCAAATAAAAATTTTTTCAATTTTAATCATCCCGCAAAAACAATTCCAATTTAAATAAAAATGTTTAATTAATAAATCTGCATTAAAACTTTTCAAATTTCCTGCAACAATTTATTGTTTTTTATCACTTGAGTTTCAAATAACTGCTTTACGAAGACATTATTGGGACACTGTATATGGTCAGCTTTCACTTACTAAAAAAAACTGGTCAAATTAGTTTCGCCCTAAAGAGCAATCACCAGTGCTGATGTTTATCTTGACAAAATAAAACACTGTTCACTACCTTCTGGGAAAACAAATAAAACCTCAAATAACAACATCAAGAATCTTCCGGCGAATCGTTGACCACTAACAGTCCATTCACAGCAGCAGGGATTCCTACGAATATAGTCAAACGATTATTTCCTTTTAACCAATATGCTGCTTGCCCAAATATTGGTAACCAAAATTTCAAAGACTTCGTGCGAAACTCCGCCAAGATTTTTATTGACCATTTTTACTGTTTCTTAATTTGGAACATCGTTCAGCTTTCCGGGCATTAATTTTATCAGCTGTTGCATTTTTCTCATAATTTAGAAAAAAAAATTGCCCAAAACAAAGATCCGCACATTAAAGTTTAGACCAAAGCACTCCCCTCCGTCCATTCATAAAACTCTGTTTTGGCTACAGTGGTCAGCGTAGCTTAGAAATAAATAGTGTTGGAACTATGTATGTAGATTTCAGTTTAGCGATATTTATCTTCGAATCGAGCAGCTCATCTCGAAGAGATGAAATGAAACTCGTAGCTCTAGGCGGTATAAGTTTTTGCTTCTTCTACAGTTTCTAGTTTCACATCGTTTCGATGTCCAGTTAATAAAATTCGATTTTTAATTAGTCGAAGACGACTCTGACCTATGATGGCCGGGTGCGTAGGTGTTTGTTCATGGCACCTAATGACTACTCTATTTGGACACTGCAACCGATTATACAATGAGTATATGGCTGAATGACGGGGTCGGGACCGATTAGTAGCTGCTGAACTTGATGAAATGTTTGTAGGAAGATTATTGAACATATGCCCATGAACAAACCGTAAATGTATTGACATCGATGAGAATTTATGTGGAGTATTTAAAAATATTGTGGGCATTAAAGTCATGCTGTAAAAAACTCTCTACAGGTAATGGGATCTGTCATTAGCTACATATCTTTAATGACTCTATATATGCGTTGTATAAGCGTTAATATGATTTTTCTTGGTTGACTTTTAAACCTGTGACCAGTCTGCTTGGCTGGAAAGTCGTAAAATTGATGAGCTACTAGATATTGATTCATATGCGCACTCATAGGAATATGTTTTCTTTTAAATGCATATTTATCTGCATATTTTGAAGCTGTCATTTGGATTGCTAATGCAATTTGATTGCGGATAAATTTTTAATTACAGATTGTATATTATGTGCAATATCAAAATAGCATTCTGATTTGTTCGGTCCTGGCTTCACCTTCAAAGATAGATATATTTGTCGCTGTAAATTTTTATCGTATTAGAAATCTTAATCCAAGAAAAATTATGAGCCCAGGACACATCATTGTCAGCGATGATGACGGATTTTAGTGACTAAAAAACCTAAAAATGTCAATTCTGCTTAGTGACAATATATTGCAAATTTCTGAAACGTACAATCCAGACGCTCGATAGCGGAAAAGTCAATATTATCAGTAATGCCGGCCAAAAATGGCCTGTTATGTTAAGACAATAAGTTTATCCCTGCAAATATCTCAAAAAAATCTGTGATGCTCTTGTTACTGACCTTTAATCACGGATAAGCTAACTGGTTTTATTGAGCCTTGGCTTAGCCGTAGCCACGGAAAGGTAAACTTTCAACCTTGTCACTTCTTGACAGGGCACGGTTATTTCAGGAAATACCTGAACAGAATGGGTAAACTCGATGATGCTCAGCACACATTCTTTGTGTGCAGTTGCTTTGTAAATTTGAGGCGCACCAGTGAGTCCACGCTCGGCCTGGTCACGCCTAAAGGTCCATTCACATTGTCCAGCACGTAGCGTGTCAGACACAGCACGTGTCAAGCACGACAGATATTCTTTAGCATATTTTGTATGGACACTTTCACATACAGCGTAACGTGTTCGTAACAGCACCCGCAGACACGGATCGTGTCCAGCACGGATTGTCGGGAAGAATATTTGCTGGTGCTGGAACGTGTCTGAAACAGTTTCGTTAGTAGCTATAAAAGATACAATGTGATTTTTTAGTGGATGAAGGCTGATCGATCCGTGTCGGATTGATTTGCGGATTAGTAGATCAGATCAGGAAATTTTTACACATCGAATTTACTTTGGCATTAAAAGAATCGGATCTTGGGTTTGAAAAATTCGAAGCCTATTTAACTTCTGTTTGTATGTGACTTTTCAACGCGGCATACTTCACCATTGTAGAAGTGACTAAGCTTTTAGGAACTGTGCAGGTGTGCATTTTGGAGAAATTTATAGATATTCTCAATTAAATTAAAATAAAATAGAAACTAGAATACTATGAAGTTAGTAGAATATTATTAATAGTAATATTAATTAATATTATTAACATAACAGTAGAAAATTTTTAAAACATATGGCTTGTTTCTCAAATAGATGATGCTGATTAACTACCCATATTGAGAAACGGTTAAGTAGATTTATTATAATTATTATAACCGGACATCTCACAGTTCATGAAACTGAAAAGACTACAGTGTACATGACTTTAGCATAGAAACCCTGTTAATATTGTCATTTTGACTAATGTTTCAAGAACAACCCTCTACTGTACTTCAATCACTAGTGTGTTTATACTGGTTCTGATGCGCAAGTAAATACCCTAATTGAATAGTAATTAAATCTGCGTTCAGGCAAAAAAAACCATTTGCTAAACATTTGCAAATTGTTTTTTTTACCTGTACGCAGACTTAATTTTTGATGATCATACGACATACGACAAGGAGAAAAATTGTCTGACACGTTCAGTGCTTGAATATGTGAAATAGCACCACTTATTTTGTCTGACACGTGCTGTGTCTGACACGCTACGTGCTGGACAATGTGAATAGACCTTAAGACGATTGTGGATGCAATGCTGCGAAAAGAAGAGAACTGGCGCGCAGTCTCAATATACATTGAAAAAGTACAGCGCATGAAGCGAGAGCAGAGTTGCCTTATCGACCCATAAGCTGTGGTAGTTTTTCAAGTGCCGATAGGCGAGTCCCGATAATTAGGTCCCGACTCGGTACTTCGTGGGCTTGTAAATAGTCTTGTTTTAGTGAGTCCATCCTCACATACCCAGATGTTTGATAGGTCATTCGGGGATTTCGGAAGATGCTATTTTTTGGCCATCTAGACAAGGGGGAAAATTATTCGAAAATGGTTGATGAAGTTACAAATGATTTAGTCGAACGCCTAGCAATATTGCAGGTTTCACAAATGAAAAATTTCGCTGAAGTGTGTTTCCGTGAAGCTCAAGCTCAACACCTATTTTCTGAACACTGAAGGTACATAAGATCGATATATGGGCCTGATGCCTTGAAAAACATTTTGACTTTAACACCGAAGATAAGTTAGTCCCTAAAGGTGTACTTAGAGTTTCTTTGAATCTCCTGGAACTCTTTTCGCTGTCTAGAATCAGGCTATTTGGCCAGATACAGAGCATTAAGTAAACTTGTTTCCTCCAGACGAAAGAGAGCGGTGATAACAACGTCGTTTCAAGTAGCGATATAGTGAATGTCAGAAGTGGCCACACTTTTGTGGCTTGGTTGTCCAATTCACTTTCCGAGTTTGTGTAAAGTTTGAAGTTTTATTTATGTGTTCGGAAAGAATTGAAAATAATGGATTTTTTTATCAGTGGCTCTGAGTTCGCCGTCGTATGCACTGTACATCTGTTGTGCATCGGTTAGTTCAGCCGAGTAAACATCGAAAAGTTGCCAAAAGTATTGGGACTTCCGCTGCTGGCTGCGCCAGTAAAGGTGTGTGATCCGTCTGCCAATAGACTGATTTTGGCAGTCAACTTCCTAAAAGGTACTGCTCAGATTATTCTTAACATGACTGAAGGGTTAGGTTAAGTTTTCCTGGCTCACACAAGGTCAGGATAGACCTATTAATAAGATAAATAACAGATAAAATGACAAGATAAGAAGGCCTGGAGGGTGAAGGTTCAGTACGAGTGGGCATCGAAGGCGCCAAGTCTTATTACGAATCGAAGCATGTCCTTCAGCTTCTGCTTCACCACATGCGTGAGGTCCACCAGCAGTGGCTCATCGAGGTAGTGCTGCCTGATATGTTGGATTGTTTCGGAGGCTCCCAAGCTCTTGAAACTTATCACAACTTATTAAACTTATCTGCACATATCACTGGCTAAGGGCCTCAATTTCATGGCACGTGCTGCTAGAACAGAGTGGCCAGTAACAATGCTGACCAGTCGATCAAGCCGTTTGGATATGTATTCAGATGTCTGTCAATTAAACTAGTCAAGACTCACCCCATGTTTGTCTAACGCATCTGCATTCTCATTTTCATCAATGCCCTTTTGACTGGGAACCTAGTAGATTCTGAATTTTCTATTGTTGTCTAGTCTGCTTAGGGCTAGAATACAGTAGATTTCGATTTGTGATACATGAGTAGTTTTTATCTTAACTATCTCTGAAAATGCGATTCTAGCAACTATACTTTCCTTGAAATTTATTAGTTTTAGGGCTTTTTGTATTCCGAAAACATAAATCTGGAAAAAATCCAGTGATAAAGAAGCCTGAAGGTTGTTTTAATATCGCAGTTGTTTGCGCTTAGGATTTCCATTTCATTGTTTTGTGCAAGTTATTGAAGGCACCCTTAATGTCCGAATAGGCTTCTGATGTGAACTTTCTTTCATTGTTTTTCGTATATTTCAAGCAGTATCCTATAGAGAGTTGCTTCAACAGATTTCTCTATTGTGTACGCATTTCTCGATAGAGTCTGATCTCCTTCGCTTTCCTTGATGTGGAGAATTTAAATTTGTTTGAATACTTTGAGCAGGAAGTAAGTCCGGCTAATTAGCCTCTAGTATTTCGGATACAGATGGCTGCTTTGACCTCCTTTGGGTATAAATACAACCTTAGCAGACCTCCAGGCTGTAGGTTCATAGCACTGAACCATCTTGGAAATCGGCATAAGCCAGAATATGGCAAGCACTCCAGTCCTCTGGAAAATTCTTTCCAAACCTGTGGGCTTGAAAGGCTCAATGGCTATACCTAGATTGTGTCTCCACCAATCTGGACACCAGTCCGCCATTGGGTGTTTTTTTTGGAAACAATTTGGAAACTGAGTATCCATCAGGATCTTCTATGCTTCTGAGCTGTGAGTCGTTCATTCCCCATTTAGCGTAACAAAATGTTGAGCAAGCAGTTTGCTGTATTCATCCCAGCATTCTCTGCAATTTTAGCTAATTTGAAAAGTTTCCGTACTTGTCTTCTACGATGTTCCAAATCACTGTTTCACCAATCTAGCTCGGGGTTGCACTTAGGACAGACGTTCAAAAGCTTTCCTGAACTCAACCGTAGATAGATTTACCGCTTTTTCCAGGTCTGCTACGGAGATAACAGCGAAGGGAGAACCTAAACTATCTTGCAGCTTGTGTTTCTAGTATTGCGGAACGGTCGAGCATGGCAGGTTGCACTAAAATTCAAAGTGAAGTTTAGGTATCAGATTTCGTGATCAGAGTACGATGGTCTTTTGAGTATCATCTAGTTTGCTATCATTTGTCGTCTTCGCTAAGAGGCCCCTTATACAACTTCAAATTGAGCTGAAACTCACCTCTTTCATTGATGTTCTTACTAAGTAAAACAGTGCAACCCGCGATACTACCTACTCCTACGAACAGCAATTTTGTCCTTCTGTGCGCTTCCAAGATGAGTTTTGTCACATCCTTCGGAAGAGCAGTTCTGTAATGTGCCAAACAGACGATACTAGGAATACATGCTCCTCTTTGCCGCCCTTCACACACTACGACAATTAAATCATCCATGCTGAATTACAAAGAAGTTGAGTTCGAATACTCCCTCTCACCAGCATGGTCGTTCTTATTCAAGCTACTGCAACTGGGAGAAAAGATTGGAATTCCGTGAATCTAGTCCAGCGACCTGGCTTTTCGCAGAGGTTTATGAAATAGTGGCGCTTCAGGCCAGGTCAAAAGTTGCCAGTAGTTCGGCCCCTACTGCAGCCTTAACCTACGACTCAATTTACTGGTGACTGCTAGTTGTTTCCTCTGGGTTAACCATGCCTAGATCCTTTGGTAAAGCTCGACTACGTGTTCCCCATAGCCGTTTGACAATTTGACGGATAGATTTTTGGCTGGTATAACTGTGCTTTTGAGGCTGTGTGTTCGTTTTTGGGGGTATTTTTTGATTGTTTGGTTGTTTATATTCAGTAGTTGTCTTCTCATGTAGTTTTCGTAGTTTTTTTTGTGAGTTGTTATTGAATTTATGATCCCTGTTCGTCCTCACGATGATGATAAACAATCTAACAAATAAAAAAACCCAAAAACAAACACAAAACCTCAAAAATACAATCACATCATCCATACTTCTATCGGTGAAATTATCTAAGGTCTATTGGAAACACGTTGTCGAGTTTCGCCGATCCTTCTTTATCACCGGCGTCTAGAATGTTGACGCTAGAATCTTTTGGGTGACATTTCTTCAGAAGTATCTGCCTACATCCCGCATCATCTTATACCGAAAAGTAGGTAGAGCAGATCATCAGATTTCTTGTTGATTTGCAGTATTTTCACCTGTCTGCCGTTTTTCTTGACGTTCAGAGTCTTCCAAATCCAGATAACACTTCCCCAGCAGGCTCAGAGCTACTTCCAGTTCTAATACCAGCTATATTACCGGGTAGTGTTGAAATACTACTTCTGTCCAATAGCTCTAACCGAGCTTCCACTTTTATTACAGGTAACTTCAGAATCAATCCTCTACATCAGAGCAGCGTAAGCTCGTCATTGACTTTCCGTTTCTCAAGCGATAATTGATGCAAGGGGTTGCTGCGGTTGATTAGGGCAACGGCAAGATGTTATTTTACCACATCGTTACCCTTAATGACTATTCTAGGCCTAGAAGTGGAGGTTTTTTTGGAACTAGCGTCGGCCATTGTCATTTTTGGGCTTCTGCGTTTCGGGTTCTTCGTCCTCAATGCACCACTGTTTTGTCCCTGCCATCTTTTCTCTACCTTTTCATGGAATTCCTTAATCGTGAGCTTACCTTAAATGGCGAAGTATTCGCAGTTTTTTGTCACTCAGCCTAGCGGTTCCTTCTCCTCCAAGTAGTGAGATGGTTTGTCGCCATGCCTGTCAACAATACGCAGCGCCGCACACTGGGCTGAATCCCGATTCTAGCTGGACGAAAGTCAAAAAATCAATGTCAAAATGTAAGGTTTTCAGGTATAGGAAATTTTTCTTAAGGCTTCAGTTAACCTGATTCCACAAAAAATTTGTAATTATACCGAATAATAGTGTGTGAGAACTTACTGTGAAAACGGTCGAATGCAAGTAGAGCGTGAGACGCTCTCGCGGTACATTAATATGACCTTCCTTTGTATTATCTGCTCAGTGACATAACTGTCTATTTTCGTTTCAGTGTTAATCTAACTTGTTTAAATACTTTTCAAGAAAAAGTATCAAGCACTGAAAACGCCCAATTGAAAAGGTAAGTTTATACCATTAGAATATAAGAGAGTGTCATTTTGCTTCGAGGAAACTGAAAAATGCTTCACATTTTAACGCGCAACTTGTTTTCATGAGATTTCATTGACTTCAAATTTTGAGAATTTCTTTATTATGGTATAATCAATAACATATTCAAAAATGGAGAGCCATAACTAACCATAAATTGAGATATACGAATTATAAAGTTTAAATTTTCAGTTTAAATCCTAAACGGACCCTCATCTTCTATTTATACTCTATACCTTAAATACCTTAAAATAAACATTTAATGCTAAGTACTTTTTAATGCTAAATACGTTTTAATGATGTTTTTTAAAAATTAATATTGTTTCTTGTATATTCGAAACCGCCTGTCTTAATGTTATAACAGCAAGAGATGTAGTTAGGGGAAAAACATCATTAAAATCATTAAAGAGCATTAAAAAGTAATAAGCATTAAATGTTTCTTTTAAGGTATTTTAGGGATAGAGTATAAATAGAAGGTAAGGGTCAGTTTAGGATTCAAAACAATAGACACTGAAGTTTTGAACACAGTGTTGAAATAGACAAATTCTCGCGGATATATTCCAATTATGGATTCTGCTCCTTTTATAACTAACCGAACTTTCTAAGAAGCCTTGAGGGACAAAGCACCCACATTCTGGACCAAGACTTTGGCTGAAAATCAACAGTTTTTGCTAAATTTGGCAAGGTGGCAAGGAATAAAGACATGAGGCGGTTCAGAGCCCAGCATACTAGAAAGTCCTCATACATAAAAACCTGTGAAGACTTAGTTCACATGCTTTTTGTCTCATCGGATCCTGTTATTACAAGAGTTAGAACTTTCCAGAAGGTCTCGTTGAAAAAACTGAGTCCTGATGCAAGGGAGCTGATCGCGGATTCAGTGGAAGAGAATACGAATGATAGCGAAGCGGAGACGGATTCTCCGAGCGAATCGGAAAATGATTCTGATTTTGAATTTTTGTAACATATATGTAATAAGAATACTTGATTTTACTGGAAAATAAAAAAATATGTTTTAAGAACTGAGACACCTACTTTTTATCTCGTATATTTTTTTAAATTATTTTTTTAAGCTATTCCAACCTTTAAGCCCTTGCTAAGCCCATAACATAATTTTGTCTGTCCAGCTAGAATCGGGAATCAGTGGGGAATCTGTGCGCCGTTTAGTACTCTGCCAGCGCTTTCCTTTCTTCTTCACTTCGTTCTCCTTAAAGATGCCTGTGTTTTTGTCTCACTCAAGAGATTTGAAAGCTCGTCCCCTTCGGTCGAAACCATGCTTTTCGAATCAATCTAAATACTCTCTACTCTGAGC